>JARJEC010071988.1:0-11304 GCA_030264575.1 Tachinus sp. AB-2021 | reverse complement strand
TAAAAAAATGTGATTTGCAAGAATGGACCAGAAAAATGGGAACACTGAACAAAGCAATGGGGTATTAATTAGAATTAATCTGCGTTACATTTCGTAAATGACTGGAGTAGATGCTTCCATGTATTGAAAAAAATTAAAGAAAGCAAAGAGTTGTAATAGGCAAATTGTAAAAAAAAAGTATTTTTTGCACAGTTAAAGGAACTATAAAGAATTTTTTTTAATTTTTGCATTGATTATAATGTTGAAAATATTTGATTTAGGTTTAGTTTATAAACAAAATTAAGGTTTATATAAATATATATATATATATGTATTAGAACGTCCTTTCATAAATCCTGTTTGTAGCATCCCCCAGATAATATACATTGCCTACTTTCAAGTTTTCAACATTAGAACGTCATTTCACTCGTTCATCATTAGAGCGTCCTCAAAATATGCACTCACTCTATTTTCATTAACCTATCATTGTAGCGTTCGTGACGTATTCATCTTCATTTCCTTGATATTAGAGCGTCTGACTATGTTGCCACAATCAAATATGAATTACGGAAAAATAAAATCCTAATGCCATCGTGCGTTCGGTGTTATTCATGTGCGTATTTACTATAAACTTTCTTTTTAAAAGTTTAAACCGTGTCCGTTGCAACACGGTTTTAATTTGCTTTGTAAATTTTATATTTTAAATTTTATGATGTATTTTATTTTATTTAATATATATTTTGTAATATAATTCAATTCAATGTATTTATTTAAATTTCATATTGAAAGGCTTGTTTAAAGTTTTAATTTACCGAGATTATAATTAGTGTTCACATATTGTTCCATAATGCCTGTATGATACTAAATAGTTTACAAATGCAATTCTAACATTCCAACTTTGGACATACATAGTAATTTCAAACATAAATATTAATTTTGTATGTAAAAGTTTAAAGAAACTTCAGCAAGTCTTGAAATAAGAGTCGTACTTCAGGAATCGACTAATTTCCATTATTTATTTTAAAAGACTGTTGTGTCGAATTTTGTTTCTTGAATTTCCACAATTCATAAAAACAAGCATACTTTACATTACCAACTATAGACCCATTTTAATTCTAATATATTTAAAAGTTGCTTGTATGAATTGATGCTATTGCAAATCATCATTGATCAACACGGTTTTTTGTCTAAAAAATCTACTGTTAATAATCTTGTTGGAATTGCGCTCAATTTAGCTTCTGAAATTGGCTTGAGACTATTGATGTAATCTATACAGATTTTGCTAAAGCATTTATGAGCATGAATTTTAAAATTATATTATTCAAACTTAAAGGTGTCGGTTTTAGCAACCATTTAATTAAATTCATGAGCGCTTTTTTATTTATATCAATTAGATAATGTGAAAATTTATCTCTCAATTCTTTGTATAGCTGATATCCTTTTCTCTAAGCTGAACTGGATAAAATATGTCTATGGTGTCACAAAAACCGTCACGAAATTAAAGTAAAAAAATAAAATTGTATCATATACCAGAAAGTTAGCACCTACAGCAAATATTGTTACCACATCGCTGGTATGACAATTGAACGCGGTTCATTAAAGACTTGAGTATAACTTTTGATTCTCAGCTTCTCAGAGATAATGTTTAATCTGTTCTCTTTACCCTAATAATATAAAAAGCCCAAATTTGTTACAGCTCACAATATTTTATGTTTCCACTCATGCTACAAGATCTACTGAGTTGCTTCAACTTCCTTTTTCCCGCATAAATGTTGTTTTTTGTAAATTTACCCTTAATTAAAATGTAATCAATATACTACACTCAGCCGTCTAATGTTGACGTATTACATATTGTATTAAATTATTACTGTAAATTTGATTATTTGTATTACAATCAGTATTATTATAAACAATTTGATTTTTAGACCATTTAATTTTGTGTGACAAAATTAATATAAAAAACTCCATAATTACTTGTGTTCTTGCTAAGCACGTAAATCAATTATTATTTTCGTATCTTGATTCAATGCAATGTGGAAATTACTAAGATGCACTGATAATCTCTTATGAAGAGTGAAACAATTGTATGCATTTAGATAGTCTAGTATCTTTTATCTTTAACAAGGTCACATAATCACTCACTCACGTTGGCACTAAACACATAAATCAATTATTCTATTCTTCTCTTGCTTCAATGCGATGCGGAAATTAGTATGGTGCGTGCACTGATGATCTCTAATGAAGACTGAAACAATTGTATGCTTTTGATTGTAGGAGCATGTAGCAACATGAAATTGAATTTTAAACTTTTTATTTAATCTTTTTTGAGTCTATAGTCAGATTTGCGTTGTAATATTGGTTGCTTGTAAATTATTTAGGTTGTTCTAGATAGTTAGTATTTTTTATCATTTATAAAAAGGTCAAACCACTCATTTTGACTTCATAAAAAGTAATATTTTTGCATTAAAATTATTAAAAAATATTTTAATAATTTTTAACTGTAAGTTATTTAAAATACCGTTGAAACATTGTTTAAAAATGGTAACCAAAGTAAAAAATATTTATTATTATACATTTATTTTTTTCGTTTTACAACATCTTAAAACACGATTATCTTGACAATATGATTTTTAAAAGCATAAGTTTTCCTTAACGACATATTTTAAGATTTTCTGAAACACGTTACTATGAATAAAAATTGATACTTAATATTTAACCAACAAAGAAAAATTTGATTGACACACACAAAAAACGCATAAAGTAGCTCGGCGTATTATTAATTAAGTCAATGCTATGGGTAAATTTGTTAGTTATTATTCATTTTAATAAAAACTTTATGCAAATTTTAAATTTGACTTAGATTTAGAATCTAATTACTAAAACAAAAATAGTTTTTTTTTAATTTAAATAATTCATAATCTTTGTCTATTGAACCAAATAATATTTTTTGTAAATTTTTGTATGTAGAAAACATTTATTATATCTTAATCTATAATTTTGCAATTTCTAAATTAACTGTCAAAAAAATTACAAACCATGCTTCTTTCAAATCAGAAAAAGAGCTTTTTATTAATCCCATAGTGAAGTAGCAGTATATATTATCTACGTTTGTAATGGTGTGATTGGACAATTGATTTTAAACAATTTACTTAATCTTTTAGAAAAATTAGGATTTAATGTTTCAATATTTTTTTACAATCAATCAATATTATCTTTGAAAATATTTGTATGTTTACTTTTATTTTTTTGTTTAATTACTTCTACTTATTTATTTTGATAATTAACGTGTTTGCATTTGTAAATTCATTTATTGGTTATGTTTATTAATCTGTAATTTTATCTTATGAGCTTATTGCATACATATGTTTGTTTATTTGCCATTTTTATGTGAACCTTTTCCCACTATTAACATTCAGTTCATTATAACATATTTGTGAAAGTGTCATAATTTATTATAAATATGCCAGATGCTCCTATAACAAATGTTGCAAGTTGGTTAAATATTTTGAAACATTTCTATGGTGCATAGAGCGTCCGCATACGAACGCTTTAGTGAATGTAATTTGTAAATCTACAGATGCTCTAACTATAGTAGGATGTATATATATATATATATATATATATATATATATATAAATTATAAATCCATTATTTAACTGACAAAACATGGTAATCCAATAAAATAAATAACTTTTTCTGCGTCTGTGATTCACACTTGGCTGAAATTACACACAATCGTCGATTTCTTATATATACTAGTTCGATGATATATATAATAAAAAAGTCGGCATGGTGCAAATAGATATAAAAACTAATATTTTAATATCATCATTCATTATACTGAGTAAATTTACTTACCTCTGCACATTTCGACAAGGTCCTTGAGCAAATCCCTTCTAAACATTTGATTTGATTTAATATAAACTAGACCTACTGTAATAAGGAGATATAGTCTGGGAACAATATTTCCAGCATATTGTACTAATTCATACAAATCAGCAACTTTACGACCTTTTTGAAACTCATCTGTTAAATATAATTCCATATGCCGTAATTCATCAGTAATCGCCATATCTGTATAAGAAAACATATTAAAACATGCATTCTATCAACACGTACAAACATACATAATTCATAATAACTTTTAGGCGATAACAATGATGTCCTTAATTCTCCCAACATAACACTTGCTGCTTTCAATGCGTCCATTAGTTTGTTTTTATCGAGGCATCGTTTCATTTGAAATGCTTGGTTTTTGACAATTGCAAGAGCCTCATCTAAGAGTTTTTCTTGTTCCTCCACAGGAGACAACTGCTGTGGTGTGGTAGGCTGCAATAAAAATATCGTCAATTATCTATCAATCAAAAAAATGACACAATTGAGGTTATATTATGTTTCAGGTTCGTTTTACCATCTCGGGATTGAATATTTTCGCATAATTTACATTCCAATTTAAAGCACCTTGGAAAGAGCCCATGTCTTAAATTCGTGCTGGTTCTTAATGACGTTGAACCTTTAAAAAACATTAAAATGTTCACTTACCATTTTAAGATGTCAAAAACTGTTTTTATTAATCACCACTACCAACTTTATAAAGTAAAAATTAGCTTATGTATTTTATACTATAGAGGCGTTCGTTGTATTGAGTACTCTGCATTTAAATGCAACAAGTAGATGTACAGGCTGGTCATATTTAGAAGAATTCTTATAAGGTTGTATCGAGCTAAATTTTTGAGATAAGTTTAATGGTAGTACAGTTTTCTATAACTTTTAGTTTCCAAAAAACGTGATTTTTTCAAATTAGCCGTTTTCTATTATAGCTTCTATTTGGTTTAATTCCTTAAGTTATGGAAACGAAACTAACACATCTTACGGGCACTTTTTACCTAAATTCCAGTGGCGTAGCCAATATATTTTTCCGACTTTAAATTTTTGAAATAATTTTACTTTTTTTTTAAATAGAAACTATAGTGCGTTATATTTTTGTAAAATGTAGATTTTATCCAAATTTCAATGATATATAGTTATTTGGGCTTGTTATTAACAAAAATGGAAATTACATTTTTTGTCATTAATTAAATTGAAATCTATAAAAATTAATAAAAAACTGTTATTTTATGTAACTGATTTTACTCGTTTGTTCTTGTTTTAAATTGTTTCTTGCGTATTATTTGCAACAAACGGTTTTCACTTAAAAAAAAAATTAAATAAGTTGCTTTATTATTTTAAAAACAGGTTTTTTTATTTTACTTGTCATAAATAAACTTTTACAATTTCAAATAACGTTGTGTGAATAATTTTAAACACGAACATACAAAAAATATTGTAAATTCACACCAAGAAGAATTTAAAATCATTTTTTCACAATAAAACAGAATTTGTTATTAATATAATTTCTACATTTTATAAAAATATAGCGCACTATAGTTTCCATTTAAAAAACACAAGGTGATCAAATATCTCCAAAATTTAAAGCCGGAAAAAATACTGACTACACCACTGGATTCTAATTTAAAAAAATTACGTTTTCCTTGGAAACTAAAAATTATAAATAAAATCTGTTTACTATCATTAAACGTATCTCAGAAAATTAGCTCGTGACAACTTTATCAGAATTCTTCAAGCATTTGTAGTTTCCGAGATAGCCTATAGTAACATCCAAATTGCAAATATGTGTCGATTAATTTTAAAACAAATTTAGGAATTAATATCATTTCAATTTTTAAAATTTATGTTTAATAGTATATTATTTATTTTTAATTAAAAAACCGTCATTAAAATGCAATTTGTCCAAACAAATCTTGAGCAACGTAAGAAAAAGTTGTAAAGAGTCAAATATAATGCGTATGTCAAGTAATTTTTAAAAACTGTAACCAATATTTTGATAGATGTCGAAATGATACCAATAGCAATAGCATTGTCAAAATTAATGTCAAAAGTATTTGCAAAAATATTAAATTAATTATTTAAAAACTGCTATTAACATTAAAGAAATTTTGACAAAAATTAGAAACGGCAGAATTGATCAAAATATGTTGAGATATGACACAAAGTATTGCAAAATGGTACAAAATATCGCACATGTATTGCAAAAAAGCCATGGCCATCTCAAAATGTAGTTAGTGAATGATTATGGTACGGAGACTAGATTGTAATTACTGCAATAAAGCCATATATTTAACTTTATTACACGGATACAACAAGAATATCAACAATGATTGATAATTTTTAAATCTCCCTCCCAACCTAAAACATCTAAGAATTTTACTTTTGCAAGTCTATATATGAAAAAGTTTGCACGATCCGAGAGTATTTTTGGAGTGTTTATATAAATATATATACTACACAATTTCTTTCCAAGTACTCTCCCATACTAGACTTACGATAGTTAGTTGCTTGTGTATTTGACCCTTAAGAGTGTTCTCGGATGGTGTCTACACTTTCATATATGGGTTTGCAATAGTTTTAGTAGCTTCTGTAAACCAGGCATTAAGGTTGTCTAGATTTCATTGCTTTTTAACTTGTAGATGTATGTGTGGACACACCTGCGCAGGGGACAATTTGTGACATCATAGAAATCTAGTGATCCAACAGCATCAGAAATTAATTAGCCAATTGTTTCTCTAAATTCCGCCAGATTAAAAAATACAAATTAATGAAAAGCCAGAAAATAGATATAGCACAATATCATTTCTCTAAAAGCATTACTCTAGGAAGTACGCTAACCGCTAGATGTAAAATATTAAACCTAGATAAGGTGTGTAATCTTGTTTTGTATATGCTTTCAAAGACATCACAGCGTTCCAGTGCATGCACTAAGAGTAAGAGTGTGTGTATAGTAGAAAAAGTAAAACATTCCCGGGAATGTATTTTTCAAATGTGAGCCCACGTATTATTTATTATTTTTTAATCGAGTGCATTATACAAAATTCAACAAAAATAAATCCAGATTGTGTTGTATAAATTTGATGTTGACAAATGTTATTGCATTTGTCACTTTTGATGTTTCTAAAAACATTCATTAAAATGGATAGCAGTGACGAATTATTGTTATTTATTATTAATAATTCCCATACTGTCAGGAAAATCATTCCCGTACTGTTATTTCATCGTTGTCTGGCAATTGATTGGTGTATTGGAATTTTCCAAGTTTGGGTTAGTGATGTTAGGGCAGAAAGCTGTCACTTTGACAGCGGTCGATGAAAAAAATCAGGAAACCTGTAAATTTAATAATTGGTTCAAACGGAGACAGCTTCAATCATATATGAAAATGGTGTATTTGGCATACTTGGAAAACTGTAAATTGACTAAATTTACAAATAACTTTTAATAACGTCAGATTGGGTAGTGGTTATTTGATCTTCTTCTAAAAAATACAAAAGATACTAAAAAAACTATCTAGAATACCTATTATATTGTACAGGCAACTAGTTACACAACGCCAGTGCAGACAATTGTCTCGCCCTTTATAAGAGCTCTTTAGTTGTTATATATATGTCATTTTTTGTCATAGTTTACGTTATTATAACAACTAAAATATGAAGTAAATATATCAAGACTATACCCTATATCCTATGTCAGGGCCAATGACCGTGTTTAGAAAATTGAAATTGGCGCAACTTAATGACGTAAAATTGACGCCAGTTAGTCAAAATAGACGTGCTTGTAATTTTTAAATATACTTTTATCCAATAAAATAATAACCATTAATTATAAATACTTTATTAGTTGACTTTTAAATTTTGGAGTTTTGTTACTTATTTGCCACTGCATGATGATAAATATCCAGTCCGATATATTTTCCTTCTAACTAATTTCACTTCAATCTGGGATTGAATATCCGAAGCAAATAGTTTGGTTCGATGTGAAGACTGCGTCAATATTATGTATATAGTAAACGTCTTAAGAAATGACACTAAAGTACGTCATCATACGGCACCGTGAGACTTCATTTGTTTGACTAAAATTACGTCTATTATACTTGATTTATATATATATATAAATAATAGATCAAGTATAATAGACGTAATTTTATATATTTATATATTTTATATATATATATATATATAATGACGTAATATGAAGTGAATCTGTTGGTTGGAACATCCCTAGAGGATACGGCCCTCTGGCCGTACATTCTCGGTTTGCTAAAGTTAATACCCTATTATACCCATATAGTATCTTAATAACTATAATAAATAATTTATTCACCCTCCCAAAAAAGTGAGTGTCTTCTATTTTTTTCAATCCTTATTTTTAGAGAACGTAGAAATATAAATAAATCTTTATTATTTATATAACAAATATAAGCTTCAATAAATAGTTTTTATTTTAAATAAATTCATTTGCTACATAAATAAAATTCGTATTTATTACATTTTCTCATCAACTTCTTCTGCTTTTGTTGCAACCATAAGTTCATATAACTGATGTATTTGTTCTTCTCTAAATAATTCCAATTCACATGTGTTTAAAGGTTTGCCGAGTTTATCCGCCGCTGTGTTTGGTCCTTTAAGACCCAATTGTTCCGCCATTGTAATAGCATAATTCTAAAAATTAAAAACAATACGATCCAAATTAAATGTGTAATAAAATTCTAACCGTCCATTCATTCATAAAAACAGTACTTTCTACATGTGAGCACTGCTTGTGTCGTTTAAATTCATCTCTTGTGTAATTATTACCAAAAACTTGCAATTCTATAGGAAGGCCACGATGCAACCTCATTATTGTTTTATATAAAATTCGAACTCTTTGTACATGTGTGGATGTCATGCTAAAAAGATAAAAAAATTAAAACTATAACATGCTAAATCAAGATGTGCATACATTATACTGGGCGTATCAGACGATCCATCCCATTATTTCTTACAACTTTTCAAAAACAATATTTATAACCAAAGTCTTCATGAAGAATGTTTTGGAAGTATTTTTATGGTTTTCAAAAATGACCACTAAGTGGACAACTGCATTGAACATTATAATTTCATATGTAATTAAAAAAGAAACAGCTTTTGTTTAAAAAATCTTTTTGTAAAGTCAACCGTTTGCTGTGAAAATGTTAAATGGGCATAATATTTAAATATTTGATAAATTTCTTGCAAAAAAAACATTTCTATTTTATACGACTTGTTCAAAATAATAAACATAATATGTAGGTATTTTATATAAGATTGTTTAAATTAATGTAAATAGTGCAAACCAGGTGACCCAAGCTATAAGAAAGGCCCATTCATCACAGTAAAGGCTTCAATTTGTTTAACCGTCTATATAGACCCATTTCGTTATGTTCTACCGACGTTCCCGGACCAAAATTTACGTTACCAAACCAGTCGTCGGGTAACGTAAAAATTTACGTGTAGTCGTCGTGCGATTAGTTTGTGTATAATAGTTCACGACGAATTCAGGCCAACTATCTTCTACCGACATCAAGAAAACATTTATTCGGCAACGTTGCAGTAACACCGCTTTATTCGGCAAATCCCTATGTTAAAGATTTGGCGTGTAAAGCGGTGTTACTGTATACACAAACTTCACCGACCCACACACAATAGCGTTGTAGAATGCAGCATTCTGTATTATGCCATGACATGCAATGGTTTTATGTTGATTTATAAAATATTTCTAATTTTTCTTAGTGCTTTCGTTTGATTTAGAACTAAAGTAGCAGAGACTTTTTTAACAGCATGATATAGCTCGTGCTATTGTTAGTGCAAGCGCCAAATTTTATATGTGATGTGGATTCGAATGTATTGTTAAAACGTTTATCTTCATCTTTATCTGATAATAATTGATTATATTATCTTTGATTCCTTAATCCATAGTAATTCTCATATCTGCCAAATTATAGTCAATATGAATTTAATAATAAATAATCGGTATAAATGGAAAAAATATATTCTATTAACAAATATAATCTTGTGGTTTGTTGATCGATAAATTTTTTATAAATGAAACTCATTCTAATACCATGGTTTGGAAAATAAAACTCGTGCTGCGTAGTCGTTGTATTTTCATAGTTTAGTATTAGAAATTAATCAGTGAGATTTATAAAAAAATATCGATAATATACAAACCATTTGCTATATTACTTATAAAAAATATTTAATTTCAAAATACAAACTTAATTTTGTGCTGAAGTTATTTGCCATTTTTTAAAACTGTAACCTCCATTGATTAATTATCTATTTTTTTAAATTGTGCAAATTTAAATTATATTAAAAATATAAAATTAAATTTTTACAATTTTACATATTTTAACTACAACTTTAAATTTTGATAAAATAGTAAATGCTTGGCTAGAGATTATAAAAAAATAAATTTCCTATATTTTTATATACATTTAATAAAATACTTGAAAAATAACCGGATTTTAGTATGCATCCCACATTTTTATTTATTTAATATAGATTTCGTGAACAACTATTGTTGAATACAAATAATTAAAACTACAATTATCATAAATTAAACACAAATCAAAAGATTGTACGTGGTCCATTTGATGTGGATAAATTTGAAACTTTATTAATATTTTATGAAACCAACAATAGCTTTACATGGAAATAAAATTATAGAATATTAAAATGCCTTAGTTAAACAACAATTTCACATGGAACCACCAATATTGATTAATCTCAAAATTACAGAAGTAACTTTTTTCAATAAAGGTCGCAAATTAATTAATAGTATATTATTCAACAAACATATAATAATAAGTATTATTCGTGAGGATGAAATCTACGACACAAGCCAAAGGCCCCATCTACCTTTGGCCCAGTCAACCTCAGATTTTCAAATCTTAACTTAGTAACAAAAATTAAATTTGTTAAATCTGCTCAACCAACGTCTTCAGACCATACCCGTTCTTTTACTAGGGAACAGTATAGGGTCTGGAGACGTCGGTTGAACATATTGACAAAATATATCTATATATCTATATCGTTTATCTATAATATTTACCTGTGTGTGTGTGTGTACCTGTACAGGTGTCAAGTAATAAATATAAAAATAAAATACATGATATTGAATATCCTTTAAAAATACATAAATAAAAAGTTGCATTTTTTCAAGTTCATATTTTGACACACCCGATATAGCCTCTATAAAATTATATATTAATTATCTTAATAAATATTCTTCTTCTCTTCTAATGGTGCCGCTCCTATCGGAGATTGGATATCATCAAAGCTATTTTAATTTTGTCGACAGCACTTCTGAACAGTTTGCTGGAGCTACAACCAAACCATTCTCTTAGATTTCGCAACCATGATGTTCTTCTTCGTCCTACGCTTCTTCGCCCTTTGATTTTGCCTTGAATTATGTTTC
>JARJEC010071981.1:0-11754 GCA_030264575.1 Tachinus sp. AB-2021 | reverse complement strand
TTTTCAGATTTGGGGATCATATTATAGATAAATATTTAAAATTGCAAAAACACAAAGATGATGATTTGTACGGTAAAATTATACATATTTTGGGCGAGAACGATACAAAAGGCAAGTGCAAGTATCTTGTGTTGGAAACTCTGCACATATTTTTTGAATATGTGTATTATAATTATGAATGCAAACGTTTGCAATAAACAAATTATGAAAAAATAAAATATTATTATTTAACCCTTTACTGAAATAAAACTCTGTATTTATTAATACATATTTATTATTAAAAAAGTAAGTACGTATTAAAATTATTATAAAACATTATTTTAATCAATCCAACTGTTATGTGTCTTATCTAATCTCAACCTTCATGCTTAACACGTTGCATTTCTTCCACGTAAAATCCTCCTTTGATTGGATTCTCTTTCAAATCTTCCAACAGATAGACAGTTAGATTTATAATTTTAATCTCAATTACTTTAAATATATTGATAGACCAATTAGGAGTGTAACCTTTTGCAAACACAGTTTTCTCTTTGCTGATTTGCACAAAGTCTCTTATTTTAAACTTTTGAGACTCTGCAATGTGTGTAATACATGCTCTTTATCCTTAGTGACGTCTTTTGGTTTCATACCGAAGGTTCTATGTTTGCGATTGCTGTAACTTTTTGTAATATCGAGTAATATATTGATCCATTTGATATAATAGTTCTTATACAATACGTATCACTCCCTCGGCCATTGCTGCCTTTTAAATAATAAAAGTAGAGCAATGATTAATCAAATGCTTTTTCAACAAATTCTCAACATCTTCGTTGTAAAATTCTTTACCCTGATCGGTCTGCAAGTTCTTAGGAATACTATCTCTATCATTAAATATTTTGGTAAATGCACTCTTTAATGCCTGGCCGCTTTTTATCTTTCAGAGGTTCCGTCCACAAGTATTTAGAGAAACAATCGATTACAATTAGAATGTATTTATATCTTTTATTTTTGCAGAAATAAAGTATAAAATCAGCCAAATCAGCATGCCACAAATCATCTACACCTTTCAAAATTGTCCGTCCTATCGATAAATTTGTATATGCTAGCTTATGGATTTCAGATATTTAATCTTGTTTTTCCTGACTTATTCTTCTGTTAGGTAATAATTAATTAATTTTTGATGTTCTCTATTTGAGTTTTTGACATTGAATTTATATTTTTAATAAATTGATCCCATTTTATATCCATGTCTCCTTTAAACGTTTTCATTTTGTAATCTGTAGAAATTTTATACTCCTGCAAACCTTCGGATATGGTAATATATCTTGAATTAAATTGATGTTAGTGATAATGTCGTTTATTTTTGCATTTATGTTTGTAAGCACGTTTTCAATATATCTGGTCACACTTGCATTATGGTCGTCGAAATATTGTTTGTTTGCATGATTATAATGACCATCAAAATCGCGTTTAAAGCCGTTGCCTGGTGGACCTTTTACACCAACAACCGATTTATGTCGCAACATAAGACGTCCGAACATCGAGATAGTAATACTTAAATTAAAAATTAGTAGTTTATATTCGCTTCTGTCAACTCTTTTTCGATCGATTTAATCTCGTTAGCATGAGACGAATTTTCATCCCTGTATGTTTATTAATAGGGTTTGTTGTTGACTTTTAATTTTGAATCGTATCCCTTACCGAAGGCGTTAGAATCAGCATCTGACAGCTTTTGCTGCGATTTAAACGTTGGCTGATATTATTAGAGATTGCTTCCAATAACTCAAGATCTAAAGTTTGCTCGTTATCGTGTGTTCTCATTGCTTTCGCTTTTTTACGCTCATCTAAGATGGGTTTAACATACATTTTATGTTTTGTTGCACCGATACCCTGATATTGCTCTGTATGATTGTGATTTTGAAAGATAGCATTAGTAGCTACGAATAGATCAAAATACTTTCTCTTGTCAAACTCGGTATGTTCTTTAGACTATTTCTTGAATTATCAATTATATAACCCAATCGGTACCTTTAATTTTTCACCCTCTCACATAAAAATCTCCAATTTTATCAATCATTGACTCTATATTTTTGACTATAATCTTGTTGGTTTGAATATCGTAATTAATTCCTGTCACTGGAGAGCGATCAGAAACAGTTTTCTTAGCATTTTTCATGTGTCCAACAAGTAAAGGTACTAATACTTTAGATATTCCAGATATTCCATTAAACCCCCGTTCAGTAAGTCGTTCCGGTTCTTCATTTTGATTTTCAACAATTTTGTTAGTTTAGGAAGATTAAATTTATTTCTCCGAGTGTGGTTACACCTAACATTGTATCATACTAGGTTCATATTGTGCAAAGTTGTCAAATTGTAACAGTTTTAAAGGCGTTTTACCGTATTTTTCTTAGGTATTATAAAAGTTACTTGCTGCTGATGTGATTTGTTAGGAGAAATTTTAATTTTTCTAGTAAAAAAACTGTTGTTTGGTCCTTGTGGTAATGTTGAACTTTTTATTAACTCTTTGATGAGTTCAATTAAAGGCTTTTAAATTTTATTTAAAATTTAATCACCATAAGATTACTTTAATCTAAGAGCAAATACTTTCTTGAAAATTACATGTAGCTGTATGAAGTTGTATACGTTCGGTATTAAAAAACTCTTTGGTAAAATAATTTTTCAGTTGTTCGGTTATACAACGTGATGGCCAGCCAGATGCCTGCTGTTTTGTTTTTATGAACGGTTACCAAGGTTCCAACCGATGCACGATCTTTGTCTGCATGCCGGCACTCTTCCTGATTTTGAGTTTCACAACACGCACGACACAGGGAAAATATTAGTTTATTGTTTTGTTTAACAGGGAGCACAGGGTGATACAAGTTTTTTACACGCTTCGGGCCGAACATGTACTTTTGGGTGGGGAGAGAGCACACATCAATGTATTTACATTTCTCTTTGTGCTGCACCTTGTTTTTAAAGTTTTGCGACTTCCAAAAAACACGTCGCGAGGATTCAGCATTGATTGAGATTTAAGAGCACGTACATTTTCATTGGCATTTTTAAGTTTTTTAAACTCCCACTTGCACATTTCAATTACGTCTCACCCCTTTGATCTTAACCGTTCCGTTCTTGCTACTGTTGTTTTGTAACGACGAAAAAGTGCATCGGATTTATCGTCAAATAATGGTTTGTTGCGACTTGCAGGGTGACATGTAGGGTGTTCGTGGTAGTAGCAGCCGTGGAATTCCAAAATTGCCGAGTTTCTTTATGCAACCCGTCGACTCAAACACCAGCAACGAAAGACTATCGACCTTTAGCTGCATAATGGATTTCGATACCACGCTGCCGCGTTTCCCACATCAACCATTGTATGGCAACATCAGACTGCTTATCTCGCAACATCAGACTGGTTATCTTGCAACTTCAGACTGGTTATCTCGCCAACGATATCCATATTTGCAGAATTCGTTGGCTTTCCAATGTAAGAAATGACAAAGAAGTAGTATCATATATATGTTGAATAAAAATTAAGATAGCTTTTAATTTGATTGGCATTTTATAATAATAATAATAATAATTGTTTAAAATATATAAAATTGTAATTTAATTCACTATTAATAAAATAAAATAATTATAAGCAAGTATAGTTTTTAAAGTATTTATGTTTCACTAATTACTCCATCAAATACGAGGCTTTAAAGTTATTTTGTTCGTATTTTTATTAGCAATATCAAAAATGACAAAATATTTTTCAATTGGTAATATGTAAATATAAAATTGAATTAACAATAAAACAGTAATAATGCGTGAATTACACGCAACAATTAAATTAAAATCCACATGTACGTATAAAGTAAAGCTGATTTCCGATTTGGTTAGAACCACACCTGACTTGTTAGCGCTATTCAAAATTTAATGAAAAATAATTTTTGCGATGGAGCGGCTTTTTATTGCTTAACATAATAACAATCGTTTTTTACATATTCTTAATAACAGCAAACGTTTCAAACACATAACTGTTCATCAGTGCTAAAAAGGAGCAACAAACAATTATAAAAAGTTGTAATCAATATGATTAAAAACAAAACAAAATTAATAAAACACATAAAAATTATAGAACAAACAAATACAATAATCTAATAAATAAAATAAAAAAACTTTTGTTTTTACTAAAACATTTGTGTAATTTTAAAATTAATAATTTTAATACTTATTTAATCAACAAGCTAATAATGGGAGCAATTAATAATTAAGATATTTTATTTAATTATTGTCATTAAACAAGTGTTGATTACAAATTTTTTCTGCTGTTCAATTCTTAAATATATTTGAAAAATTCAATAAATTCCGTGACAAAATCTCAAACAATGACATAATTTACGATTATCAAAATAGCATTGACATTACTTTCTACGTAAAATTATTTAAATCTGTCAAGTTTATAACCGATCAACGGAAAAAGAAACACTTTGTGTGTACGTTTTACTTTATATAAATTTTATTTTATTTCTATGTTTCGGAAAAATAACGTTCGCTGTTGTATTATTAAAGATATGTAAAAAACAGGTTATTATAGATTTATGTTTGTACATTTGTTATTTTTGTTTTACTGTTAATATGAGTTTGACTAATAAATATTTTTTAAAAATTGTTTTATTTGTATTTATTGCAAAAAGCTACTAATAATATTATTATTACTTTTTTATATAAAGTTTGCATGCTCATAGCATAGTAAATAATTTTTAATTATACAATAATATAATTTATAAAACAATATTTTTGTTGTTTGTATGTAAACTAATGTTTTGAAGTTAATTTTAAAATTATACATATAAATTAAATATGTAAAATAAACAATTTAGAATTATTTTAATTATTGGGAATAAATAAAAAAAAATAAAACTCTAACGGGGACGCGTGCGCACAGGACATCGCAACTTCTCTTTCAGGCTGAAACTGCCGACGCTTTTCAGTTCTCCAGCACCGCCGGATACTGCTGGTAGACCACACGCGGTCTAGATTGCGGAGAAACTCATACGTCAAGTAAAATTATAAAATAATTTCCAGCATATGTGCTTTTGTGTATCAACTTAACTTGCATAGCGAAGCTGCGCAGCACTTCCTCTACACAACATCTCACGCTTTCGACTTGCTTAATTATTAAGGTAAGCGAATGAGATCAGTTAGTGTTTGTTTCCGCGAATGTTTGTAATAAGAGTAAACCTGCAGGACAATGCATAAACTTCTGTTGCAGTTAATATGACTGGTGTAACATTTGGCTTTAGAAATAAGCGGTTCTGTCATTATTAGCAAATATTAAACTTAATTATAAGATTTTATTTTAAGCTA
This sequence comes from Tachinus sp. AB-2021, assembly GCA_030264575.1. Taxonomy (NCBI): domain Eukaryota; kingdom Metazoa; phylum Arthropoda; class Insecta; order Coleoptera; family Staphylinidae; genus Tachinus; species Tachinus sp. AB-2021. The sequence goes on along the minus strand of JARJEC010071981.1, from coordinate 6,426 downwards.
TAATTAATTAATTGGCATTCCGTTAGTAATACGTAGAACAGAATTAATTTGTTATGGTTTTCTGGTCTAATAATAATGATGATCTTTATTGATTTAAGAATTAAAAAAATAAATGTTATGTTAATACTTGGCTGTGTAAATATATGTTAAACAGCTTGGTCGTTTCTAATTTAATTTAATTAAATAAATATAAACAAAACCAAATATATACCACAAATAAATAAATATTATCGTAATTTAAACTTTGTGTTAACCAGAAAAAAATATATTAATAAAACATGTTCATAGTAATCTCACAAAAATACTTGTTGCTTTTGATTCAGTTCAAATTATTTGATTACTATTGAAGTTACTGTCAAAATAATTTTAAATGCAGTTTCTAATTTTACAAATTTATTTTATTCCACTATAAATAATAATATTTATTTTAAATTTATTACATACATATTATAAATAAATACTTGTAAAATTATATGGTAAAGATCTATTTAAGCGATATATTTGATTTTTTATTAAATTAACATTTAAACAATTAGTATTAAAAAGTTAATAATCAGTTTAGTCGTTTTCACAGTTTTGATTTAATATTACAACATATAATAAATAAAATTCATATTATAATGAATTTTCTATAAATACTCGTAGATTTATAAATTATGTTTACATTGTAAATAAAAATTATGTGTTTAACAATTCCGGGATACTTTTTTAATATGTAATTAATATGTTATCTATACATTATCTTCATATAGATAGTGAATTAAAAACAAAACAAATTCGCTACTAATTACATTATCTAGTTTTAATGCAATATTATGCGGCATAAAAAATTCGTTCAATTTTATTGCATCTTTAAAATATTCTTGAAATCTAAATGGTTAAATTTCTTATAAAAATGTCTGCAACTTTTTGTTTTAATTTTAAATATTATTGTATGTATTGTGAAAATAAGTTTCTTCGTGTTTCATATTAAATCATAGTAAATAAACTTGTTTTAATTACAATTATTACCAACCGTGGAATTATATCTAATCAGATTATTAATATTTGTTTAATTTATTTCAAACTTTTTCTTATTTACATTTTGTACGTTACAAGGTAGTATAATAATATTTAACAAATGCTAAAATATTATTTTGTTCATGATACAACTGGTCAAGTGCGGGATTTATTTAAAAATGTATGGCGTTTTAAAAAAGTAAATGAAATACAATTCTATATGCAGAATTTTACCCTGAATCAAAATATGTAAATATATACAGGGTTTCCTACTTAAAATAATGATGATGAACAGTGTTACTTGATACAGCTAAAATATATTTCAAAAGTGATAACGTCAAAGCTTATTTTTACCATTAAATGATATATAGTTGGGGTTGGGTTTAAATTTTAGTTAGAATATCAAAATTACAGCTTCTAGCGTTTTTTAGGAAACAGCGTATATATATATATATATATATATATATATATATATATATTTATATTTATATATATACTTTTAAAGTTAAAAAAATCCGTTAATTATTTATTCTGGGTGATCTATATGAGGGTATACGAAAAATGAAAATTTGTGTTTGAGATTGGATTCTAAACCAAAAATACGAATTAGCTAATCTCTGGTAAAAAGTAGTCTTATCAGACTACAAAATGGAAAGAACAAAGTTAGGAAGTTGCCTGTGCTTTTCGAGAAACCATTCCGAAAATCCACATTTTTGTACTTGATTTCCTCGTTGTATGTGATGGGCACGTCGATAATGGTAAAGATGCAGCACTTTTCTTTTTAAAGTCTTCGAAATAAAATTTTGCAAAATTTACAATTCTTTTAGTACGATTACCTAGTTTGTCAAGGACGGCATCAATTACCTCTTCTTTACTTGCAGCGTAGTATAGTAGATTTACACGACCTGTATGGCAATTGCCAATTCTATATTATGGCAGTTTTGAAATATATCGGATAACACACGCTGAGATGGCCAAAGTCTATTTGGGATTTAGCTTTAATATTTCTGATAACTTTTTAATACATTGCCTTTGCAAAAACCGTAATCAAAAATATTGCTGGCATATTTTTTATTGTTGAACTGCATTCTTGACAAAATTTGTATTTTGTACACTAACAATTAAGTAATACCCAAAGTACGTAACTGTCAACAACTGGTAAATAAGAAAATTCACATATTATAACACTTTCAGTGAAAAAGTACAAAACCTCTTATCCAAATAGCGACATAACAAAGTCATTAATCTACACAAAAACACTGAAACGCTATATATGCAATAGCAAACAAAAAACAGATCTACTACACAAATCTGGCATTTACCAAATAACATGTATCGTCTGCTCAGCCATATACATAGGACAAACCGGATGAGTTTTTCGCCATAGAATTAAAAATAAACTACTAAAAACAAATCCTCAAACAGAAGAAATTAGAAATACTTACACTTACACTTACACCTACACAAACACACACAAAAATGTACAAAACTAGTATTAGTATTGTTTACTTTAATTCAGATTTATTCATAATAAAAGCTATTGGAAATTGTTAAAGACCTACAGTATAATAAAAATAACACTAAATATTAAATAATACTTTTAATGTTTGAAAATAAGAATTTGTTAGTTTTGAGTAATATTAAATAAAAGCAAAGGCCTTTTTTAGTAAATTGATTATGGCCTGCTAGCCAAACGCAGTCTGAGTATGAGCACAGTCCGCAGTTTACTCAAAATGGGTTGAAAAATTATATACAAAAATTATTCAAAAATGTTAAAGACAATGTAGACTTACATTGTACCAAAAATTATTCAAAAATCGCTTTTGAAAACCATTGAAATTGTTGCTATGTGAATCCCGAGAGTGCATGATAGAATAAACGCACTGTATATATAGCATATATTCTTAGTTTATATAATTTATTTTTTATTTAATTTACTTTATTTAATTGATTAATTTTGTTTATTATCGGCATTAACTTAATTATGTGACTGTGTTAAAGAGTAAATTCAAGAAATGCATAAATGCATAGGTTTTGAAATATTGTTTTTGTTTTTTTTTATTCTACGACTTATTAGGAGTTACTTTGCAACTTTGAAAAATCTAATATAGGGTATAAAATCCTCAATTTTTACGAGGAAAACATTCCAAAAAATGTAATCCTTCACGTACATTTTTTGAAGTCCTTCAAAAATTAAAAATATTTTCGTCTTGATTCCGAGAGTAATTTACTAGCAACTGCATCATGCGCCAAAGCTGATATTTTAGGGTGATTTTCATTAATTATTTCCATTTTCTCAAAATTTCACGCGACAAGAGTTGACACAATTTTGGTTAACTATTTTTGTTTGTTTTTTTGCTGCAATAATGCAAGTATTTTAAATTGTCATGTATTTTTAAAATAATTTCTTATAAAATGTAATTTATTTCCATAGAATGTAAGAACAAATTATTTTTAAAGAAAAGTATGTTCTTCTAGAAGCCAACTACACTTCACGGACTATGCGAAGCCTGATTTTTTGTCAACATTGTTTACCAATCTATTATACTAAAATAATGTTCCAGCCCACAAATTCGAACTCTAAATTATGTACCTAAAAAAAATATGATTACCCAATCTGTTAAATATATATTTGCCACATCTTAATAATAACTGGAAAACGTTCAAACTACTTATGCATTGCAACGTTTTCTGTGTCTACTTTGAAATGGTTGATAATAGTTTTTTAACCGGTTTGTTTAACTGAAATTATGGACGACGACTTGTGCTCAAATTCTGAAATAGGTTGTTTTCTTACTGAAAAGTTTTTAAAATAAAAGGCTCTATTCTGTTGGTTTTGGAAAATATTGCCATTTTATAGAAAATAAATTTACATATTGTGAGTAACTCAACTCCGTATCTGTAGATTTTTTTGGTATAGACAAATCAAATAAGTATTGTCTTTGTGTAAAAATCTGCACAATTTTTAGATTATGTTTTGCTTGAGTTCACTTCTAACTAAACAAACTGATATGTTAATATATCTATTATTTAATATATTCAAAACAACAGCTGACTCATTCTCAAGCGCTAATTTTATCAAAAAGTAATTTATTGTGCATGCTGTAATAACACATTATCACATAAAATGCAAACTATTGCCGGGCTTCGTATAACCTGTTGACAATATTGTATATATGTAATATATACTCTGCCTTATCTAATTATACTATTTGTTCTATTAAAAAAAATAGAAAACACAAACATTTATTACATATTTTCTATATAAACTTACTTTTCCATACTTGATATAAGTAAATAATAAAGCTTAAATTTTAAAAATATACATTTGCTACTCCCAATTTTGACTGCGATACAATTTATACCGGGCTACTTAGCATTAGTAAGATATATAATTTAGTATAGTATAGCTTGATATAATTTAATTATAATATAATTATTAATAATAATGTTTCTCCAAAATATAATACCGTATCTCAAATGACAATAGAAATTAGAATAGGAAAATATTGTACGTACGGTTTGATTGGTATTAAATTTTGTTTGGATTATAAAAGTTACTATGTCATAACTAATTTAGGATTAAAAAGCAATAAACTAATTAATTCATTATCAAAATAGCTTTTTTATTTTACTATTTTAGTATATTTAACTTGTTTTTTGTTTGACCAAATTTTATACGTAACATATTATTATTGTTAAATGTATATATTATAGGGGAGAGTACTAAGTGAAACAAAAAATATATGTATATTCAGTACAATAAAATTATTTAACTAATTATACAACATTTATTAGTCTACAATGAAAGTATGGAATCTATTAAAATTTAAAAATATAATACAGCGAATAAACATAAAATATCCATATGAAAATAATTAAAAAAAACTTTTGCAACTTTTTCACCTAGTACCAATGGTGTCACAAACAGACACATCACAAAATATCTACTGAAGTATGTGATAATATGCAAAATATAGGGAATAATCAAACATAAACGAATAATCTTAAGTTATTTAGATGTTGAAAGTGTTAATTAATGCAATTTAATGTACGTTGAAGCCATCACAGTTTATTTCAAATTTAAATTTGCTTTATTTTTTTTTTAGTTTGTGATTGTTTCAAATTTGGCATTTCTATGGTCATATCGATTTTATTCATTCAGGCAATATCTACTTTATTTAGAAATAAGAGTGAATCAGAGCAATTAGTTAATTTATTCGAAGACATTTACTGGTGACCAACCAAAAGTTTCCGTTTCGTCCAGTTTCGGCTTTTCTGCAGATTTTGGTCACAGTTTCGGTTTCGGTTAAAAATTGGCCGAAACTTTTTCTTGGTCGAAACTATTATTTACTTAAAAAATACTACTTGAAAAGACTATTTGAAGCCATTATTTTTAAAACTTGACAATCGATCAAAAATATGGTTTTTATTGTTTTTAAAAATATTGTTTTACATTTTTTTTGCAACTTATTCTGATTATATCTGGTTCTAGCTGTAAAATGTTGCAATAAATGCATGATCTAAGTAACAATAAATGTTTGTCCTAATATTTATAATCAAATACGTTGCAAGTACTTGCCTTTACTAGTGGTATAGATAGTGACTGCCCAATATAATTTGAGCGTTTAATAATATAATATATGTCTAAGATTGAAAAACGCAAAGGGACCATAAAAAGTGCGGTTTACAAACTTCACCACGCATCAATTTCGACTAAGGAAATAGGTATTTATTTACATTCTTACAAAAAACTAACAGCTAGAAATTACATTTACAGCGTTGTGTGTTTATTTATGATTTATAAAATATATTGTGCAGTTCTTACTTTTAACATTCTATAGCTATAACTTTAACTATATAGAAATAAATAAAATTTGCCTTTATGATTGAAAAGTACTAAAAATTAGAATACTATTTTTTAAAACATTTGCTTTTAATTGTTTAAAAAATTACTTATTAATATTTTACTACTACGATGTCCAATATTTGAAATATAAACACCGCTAATTTTAAAATTGTCTATTATCTGTAATATTATTTTAAAATGTTTAATAACAATTAATAATACATTTAAAATAATATTTATATCAAAGTTCATGTTTCTATCAACTTGAAGTTTTAGAAATAATCTTTTTTGAAATTTATCTGCTTAATTTACAATACTATTGCAAGATTCATTTATATAATAGAATGAAGACGTTCATCTAATTCATTTTGAGCCAACTACTTACACAAAAAATATTGGCAACATCGCCTGTCTTCTTATAAAATGTGGACTATATAGATGGACTTCCTATTGATCGCAATGTTTAGTGGGACTCGTAAGAATAGTGGCCTATATAGAATTGTATGTTCACCCGGGTTTCGACTAATCTGCAGTATGTACCGGGCTTCGTAACATCCGTAGATCACGTATATATATAT
>JARJEC010071973.1:0-11802 GCA_030264575.1 Tachinus sp. AB-2021 | reverse complement strand
GCAAATGCTGCAAATGCTGCAAATGCTACAAATGTTAAAAATGCTACATTACATAGCGATTTATTTTTCTTTCTTTTTCGCATACAAAAATAATACACATATATAAAAATATGAAATAAAAGATTTTATCAAGTTAACATGCGCCATTATTTGCAGAGCGCTATGAAAAGCAAAGTCGGATTATATGTAGGGGATTAATTGTATAAATACATTAGTTAAAAGTTAGCTCAATATGTACTAAAATAAAATGGGATTCCGCGTGCGCTTTATGAGATCATTTTTCATACCTCCCCGGCTCCCCGGATCCCCGGCACCCCGGCTCCCCCAAATTTGTTTGTTTGCAAAATCCGGAAAACAAATTTTAAAACAAACTAATTTAATTATATACAATGAGTTTGGTAACGTACAATGACGCACAATAAGGTACAATAAGGCACATTAATGTGCAGTACGTCGGTGAATTCATTTATTTTTTCGTTTAACATTGCCGCCGGATACGTGTTATTTTATTATTTTATTTCACAAATTGAACACTTTAAAGAAAAATATATCTATAACGAAAATCGCTTTTTTTGCTTTCTACCTCCAGGGGAATCCGAACGATTTTTTTATTATTAAGTATCCTGGCACGTTCAAACATTAGATACTCGTTTCAGAACAGGAAAGGAAAATTCTTGACAAATAACCCATTCAAACATGCAATCGAGAGAGTAGACACCGACGTTATTCAACATATTTTATAATAATAATATAATTCATTCATTCCATCATTATTTTTTATATATTTTCTCGGGATCTATATAAACTCTAATTAAATTTAAGTAATTGCATATTTGTAGAAATCAAATAAATATTCCTCTAGCAAAAATGGCAAACTAGATGTCTTTGTACAAAAATAATTGCTACCGGAACAGATATTGTATGTAATGTATTATATCTAAAGACCCTATTAGAGCGACGATTTTGATGAGAGATTTAAAAAAGTATTTGAGTTCTAGAGGCAAGTGTATAAGGACTGTGGGGGAAAGTAGATGTTCTGTTGAGTGACTGCACTTCCAACCACGAAAACATCAATTGAACTGACTTTCCTTTGAGAATGTCGAATAATAGTTCCTTTTTATTTGTAAAGAACAAATCCTCAATCGTCAGAGAAAATAAACAGAGTATCAAACTACTTGTTGAATATATAGAATAATGTCATAGAATAAATAATTATAGGGACAAGTTGAGCGATGGGCTGGCATAAACATTTACATTTTTTACTTGAACATTTATTACGAGCACATACTGCATACACAGCATACACAGCATACGCGGGCATACGTAGCGTATACCCCGTGTTGGAGTTGGGTCAAAATTTTATGATACTGTCACGTGTTGACAGACAAGGGTTCTTGCCAGGTCAAAGGTAGCTAATCAATAATTTAATTAATTAGGTAATAAAATGATTTTATTTAAAGCTTTGACTGATATCGAAATTATTAATTACCGATTACGTTTTTATCTTAATCGTGAAGATAGTCGACTATTACTATTACTATTTCGTTGGAACTTTCCCTCAACGATCCGGATTAGTAAGAGATAACCTGGCCAAGTTTCAGCGAAACCTGCCAATATAATTCCATTCCATTCCCTTCCGTTCCGTTCCGTTCCATTCCATTCCGAATCGAACAAACAACTTAACAACTCTTAAATATTATTAATTTTGTTACTCGACTTTCTTCTCTAATAAGGGAGAAATTTTAAAACTCTCAATAACTCCTCGCGAGGAGTTTATAACATAATCCAGGCCGCGCCGCGCCGCGCCGCGCAACTTCCCTAATACCAATACAAATTTAATAATATTTTCAATTACACATTTATTTGTAATAAAATTGCTTTTGCAATTACATTTTTAATCCATTATTAAACCGTTTCCAATCCGAACAGTTATTCGCCGAATTATGAATAATAGAAAAATGTTGTGATGTGGAAATTTATATTTGATCAAATTTAAATTAATGATTAAATAAACCGAAATTAAAATAAATAGTTTAAATATAACAAATATCCGAAACACACGGACGGAATACGCTTAAACATAAATAAATAAATAAATAAATAAATAAAAATAAACAAATAAATATATAAATATTTATTTCTGTGCCGAGTAAATAGTAGAAATTATAAATTTTAAATTTTAATGAACCCGGGCAAAATAAAATGGGCAACGCATTTAATTAGAACGGCTCTTAACGTAACCCTCGCTGCATTGAATTTTGAGTGGATTTTAACATCAACATCAATTGATCATGAAAGCGCGCCCCGTGCGATTATATATTTTTTTTCATAATACCTAAACGTGAAACGCACTGAAAACATCAAAACAAAACGGGGAAACAAATACGCGGCAAACGGCAAATACGCGATTATTAAATGTTCGAATTGAAATGAAATCACAACATTTTGTTCTGATTGCTTTGGTCACGACCGCATTTTATTTGTGTATTGTGCGTGTTTGTGTTGGCAAAACGTAAAGCCACTTTCCAGATTTAGTTCGAATTAGTCCAGAAAGCAATCAACTAAAAAATAATAATGGGTCGGTCCATACTGCTCCGTACTTTTGAACTGAGCCGAACTGACTGCGGACTGCGGACTGTACTGTGGACTGTGGACTGTGGACTGTGGACTGCGGACTGCGTACTGCGGACCGACTCAGTTATTATTATATAAATATACTACAAACGAATTGAAGCCCATTTTACTTGCCTCTTTGATAATTCCGTTTCGCTTTTTTTTCTTTTTCTTTTTTTTCTACAGCACTCAATTTAATTAAAAAGAACTTTATTCTCACTACATAATGTAATAGCTGGTATAATGGACACCATTCGATACATAGTATGCTTTAGCCCAATTTAGAAAATGTCAATATGCAAGACATTTGTTTAACTTAATTAAATCATTTACTTTTGGACCTACTAGTAATTGATAGGATTGCTGCTATTACAATCAATATGCCAATCTTGAATAAGCCGCAACATATATCTATTTTGGATTGGATTAGTCAGACATGAAAGGACAAATCAAGTTCGAGTGGAACTGTCCATCAAGCTGTCAGCTGTCAGCTGTCAGCTGTCACGTATCACATCGCTTTAATTTCAGCCCGCAGTACATTTAATTAGCACAATTATTCCTGTTTGATCAAAACTTTTGAAAAACTTTATTTCAATGTTCTGCGAACTTGTTTGAAACAAAAATGATTTGTGTTCTTCTTCAATGCAAATTAATAATAAATCGATTCACTTTATTTGAGTGTATTTGCAGTATTTGCATGTATCTGTACTATTAGTTGCTGCATTCGTTCGAAGTATAAATCATTTTCTTGTATTACTACTACTTTAATCATCCTTTTGATCTTTCTCCCTCCTTATCCTACCCACCCCAATTAAATACAAAAACAAGTTAATGTAAATATTTAGAAGAATAAGTTTTAGATGAGTTTGCAATTGGAAACTTTTGAAAACGTCCCAATTAAATGCACAGAATGGGTGGATGTAAATGATGTAAACGATGTAAATATAAACATAAAATACAAATAAACAAACAAACACATAATAATAATAAGTTGCAATGACCGGGGTGGAATTTTTATTTTTAGATTTTAATTCTTATCAAAAATATCAAAATGAATTGAACGAAATTAAAGAATTAATTAATAATTAAAAAAAAAATAAGTGGGTTATCTATCTCTCAATAAAAACAGTTATTAATTGCGAGCAACGAATCATATTATTAGATAGAATTATAAATTAAAAAGAGCTTTGTGGTTTTGTTTTGGCCAGGGATGTAAAGTATATATTTTTTTCGTTTAAAAAAGGAACAGACCGACTAAAATCGATATGAAATCGAATACGATGTGCGATGTGCGATGTGCAATGTGCGATTCACGCTATTATTGTATTTATTTGGAAACACGTGGAGATATTCCCAGCTCAAACGTTCTCGGAGGACGGCGGACGGAGGACGGAGGACGGAGGACGGAGGGCAGCATTTGCTTTGCTTTCAATTACACGCGCCTGTCAGCAATAAACCGCATTTATGTTTTAAACATGAAAGGGACGGAAGATGGGGCTTATCAATTCGCATTTTGTCTGTCTCCACAATAAAGAAGGAATAACTAATATTTTAATGTATCTACATTAAGATAGACAATGCAAAAAGACGCTTTGTTGTTTATATTCATTTACACTTTGAAACAACACAAACGCAGAACCGGAACCGGAACTCTACTAATTAAATTTTTGCTACCACTAAAACAAGGTTGTAAATAATAAATTTGTATTTTCCAGCTCGTTTTCGACTCAAATCTTTCTTCATGAATTGAAATCGCTCCGCAAATGGCCTCATTTATCCACACACTAGTCAGCAAACCATAATTATTCAGTTAATTATATTCATAATTAAATCTTCTATAATCGACCACTCACAACAACAACGAAAAAATACATACATACGGTACAACTGAATCTGCTTAAGTTGTAGAAAGTTGGGAAATTATGAAATAAAGTATCAATTTTATAGTGAGGCAATGTTTGGAGATATCTATGTCAAAGCTAATCGACCCTAAAGATTGATTGATTCACACCATCAGTTAAGGGATGAGAAGTTACGAATAAGGCCATTGGGAGTAGTGCGGGATTCCATTTTGTTACACGATTGCTCCGCTTATGTTATAAATAAAAATAAAAATAAAGATCACAGTCAATGGGGGATGAGACCGGACGTAAAAGTAAACAAATACAAACAGTGAGTGCGCGAGTATTCAGTTAGCTATGTGAAAATAAGTGTATACTGTACGTGCGCGTTAATGTGTGTCTGTCTGCTCTTGTTATTAAAGACAGGATGGGCTGTATAAGCTGTATTTGTCAGCTATTATATCACTTCTCTGACGACCAACAACAACAGCACGATAATGAGAGTGCATCATGTGACGTGTCTGTCGCACCACCCGCATCACCCGCACCACCCGCACCACTCGCACCATTCGCACCCCGATATAATGAAACACACGAACCACTTTCACATATAATGGTTATTTAACAATGTCTATTGTTAGAAATCAACTAGTAACTAGCAGCAGCGTAATAAAATTCTCTTTTCGCACAAACATCAACAACATAACAATTTTATGTTACTTACTGTTGTGCTTTTGCTTGTTATCGTCGTGATTTCACAATCGTCGTTATGACACACAATTCGGAATTAATTGATCAATTTACATTAGGCAATGACAAGTGACTACGTTCGATTATAATTACCGCTGAAATATCAATCACTCGCAATTCAAACTATCTAGAGTATCTAGAATCTAGACGCAACCGCCGCTACCGCCGCTACGCGCTGTTTTGTTTCATCATTTGCTTTAATGGTTAAACCATAGACTCAATAATTGCCTGTTTTGATATGAATTTGCGGTCCATCAATCATGACCCAATTTCGAATAAACCTACTCAACGAATATCAGAGGGAAATTGTATTAATATTTCATTACGCTACACTACAGACCTCCGAATCTCCGAATCTCCGAATCTCCGAACCTCAAACCTCCCCTTAAATATATCATACGGCATATTATACAACATATAATAAATATTATTATATTATATTGCAATGTATTACAGTAAAAGAAATTAAGATGGAGACAGTTGTGTCTATTTATAGTTTTGTTTTTGTCTATTTTGAACGCCCATCGCCGACCCCCGCAACTGTTTTGGTCTGACATATCAAGAAATAGTAGCGGACGAGCCGCAATCTCAAAATGAGATTAATAAATTTTATTTCCTGAACATCTTGTAGCCGTTTTATAAAACGTCAGAAGCATCCGCTTCATTTAACAATATGCCAGACATAAAAATCGTGATTGCTGTACACACAGGCGGTCCGGTCGGTCCGGTCGGTCACACAAAACAAATAATTATTTCGTTAATTATCTTTCCGGGATTGATCCATTACTCCCTCGCTCACTCACTCGCTCACTCACTCACTCACTCGCATTTTTATAATCATTGTCAATTTGATCGGTTACAGCTCAATTACTCAAATCCCCCCCTTTCAAACAAATAAGCGACGGCTTGCACTAATTCTTTAAAATAAAGGTTGACCTAGACCTAATTCTAGGAAGAGAAAGTACTACAAAATCCCATCTTCAAATCAATTTAACTAATTCGGAATTTTTTCTGCGGTGCGATCGCTACATAAAAAATACAATAATATTTATTTATAATTCATCACATAATACGATAAGTTTGAGGCAAAGTTGCCAATGGAGGCATTCAAGTTTGTTGGAGCCTGCGGCGGTTTTATTAAAAAATAATATAAAATAATTTGCCAATAAATTTTCATTAATTCAGTTCGGAGTGTTCGGGGCACGGAGTACTTTAAACATTTCGTTTTAGTTCTCTCTCCATTCCTACGCGAAACAATAAGCAAAGCAGCAAAGCAGCAAAGTAGCAAAGCAAAGCAAGCGACAACTTTAAAAACTTTTCTAGAAAATACAATTTTTATTTCATAAATACTTTGCAACAAAACACAAAGCTTATATGCGATTGTTAGATCCTTTTAAATTAAGCTCCGATAAACAATGGGAAAAGATGCTCGCTTCATTTTCTTTCTTTTTTCAGCGCGCTAACATTTTCTTTTTCTTCTCGAGCCGTCTTAAAGCGTATCAAAGCGGTATAATATAAGTTATCTTTTTTACGAGTGCAAATTCCTGAATATAATGACAAGTGTAGGGGAAATGAAATCATGTCGTGTCAAAAAATATATTATGTCGAGCGGAAAATAAAATAATATCAAAATAAAATTGTGCTGTAAGACAATTTTATTCGAAATTAATAAATATTTTATTAGGTTATCAATTTTACCGAGTGTAACGAATAACAGATTTTGCAGTGCTCAAATGTGTATCCTTTGTTGAGGACAACAGCGACATTGAAGAGGAATCAATTGAAAAGTTTATAAATTCGCAAAGCCTCAAATGAATACCTCATTATAACGATACGAAGCCAATGAGTTTTGGTTATATTATTCTTGGGCTAAATGTGGTGTATATTGATCGGCCAACTGGGAAGATAAAACCCAAACTGCATTCTACAGCATCATCTCGTCCACGTGAAAACATATTCGAACTCGTGCACATTAATTATTAGTTTCGCAGTGAAATGTAGTACTATATTATAATTAGCATAATTAAGATGACATCAAATTATTCCTTTACATAATTATGATCGAATTGTGCTTTAGTTTTTTAGTAACAAATAACACGAGTAAACATTAAAATGTTTGTTTATGCAAGTTGAATATTGTTTCTATCTGTCGAACAGTACAATTGCAAAAGCACTTTCGGGCAGAAAAAGAAAGCTCTATTTGTAGATATATTATTTACAGCATGTTTGGAGACTTTGATTGATTAACTATGATTTTTCCTTTATGGCAATCCTGGCGTTCGATCCCGGTTTCGGTTTGCTGCGAAAACATGCAATATCGGCAGTATCGGCAATATCGGCAATATCGGCAATAAAAGCAATCGATAACGGTGCGGTGCATCTGTGCGACAACGCGCATTAATCATTAAGAGCAATCGACAAACAAATTTATAAATTATGTGCATATAATATAATAACTCGTACTCTTTACATCTTGATCGCGCTGCGTTTACTATTTGTTGTGTTTACAAATCTGATTATTAATAAATATTTGTAATACTCACCGACCGCTGACCGCTGACCGCTGACCGTTAAAGCATTCTATTACATTTGACGAAAGAGTCGAGTCTACTCTGTTAAAGGTTACAGTAGATAGCGATATCTATTCTTTCTCTTCTTAAAACTGTCGACTGTTGCACTCTGCACTCTGCACAGCATCACATAAATCCCATTGGTTATATTAAACATATGAATATATATATTTAATGAATATGATATGGCTTAATTGATGTTATTTATGGTTTCAATTTGAGTTAAAAGCCAACAAATATTTTCGAATACATGTTTGGTGTTTGCAATAAAATATTAACGCGAAGTGCTTAAAAGTTCACGCCGCAAATAAATCACGATTTGACCTTGCTACAGCGTGATTATATTATTGGCTTATCGGTTTATCGGGTTATTGGGTTATTGGCTGCATTTTATAGTACATATAATTGTTTATTGTTGTAGAAAGCAATGAAACGTGGGAGTGGGAAAAAGTCGTGTTGTAAGTTTTACATTTTTTAGTATAAGTATAAAGGACGCGGCGCCGCAGGCCGCAGGCCGCAAGCCGCATTCAAATTATTCCTACAAATCCGCTTGTAACCGAACACGGAATAAATTAGAACAAGATAAAATTTACATTTACATTTTTTTGAATATATGTAAATAACAAAATGGCCGGCTTAAAGTATTTGAGAAGCATTTAAAAATTACAAATGTAATGATAATCTGAATGATTTTAGGTGTAAATCCGTAGTGGCTGGCAATTAAGAATACATAAAAAATATTCCGGGGTAATAAAGATTTGTGCGGGGTAATTCTGTTAAAGGAATTAAAATTTTTTGACGGATTAAGGGAGGAAGTTAAAATCTCCGAAGTAAGTAATTGTTATTGCGCCATTAAATTTTAATTATAATGACACTTTTTCGATTAAAATTTATCAGAGAATTTAATTAATTCAAATGCTGCATTTTTTACTCGATACTCGATACTTAATACGAAAACAGAACAAATATTCGTTTTAATAATAGTTTTTAATAAAATATTTAAAAAATACAAATTATTATTTGAATATATTTGCAGTGATATTTGCAATCGTAAAATCGTAGAACGGGAGTTGTTAACATTATTATTGATGGGCATTGGGCACAGTTGAAATTCGACTGGATTCATTTGAGTTTTAAATTAAACGGTGAACGCTTTAATGAGCATCACAAATTAAATCGTGGTTTCGAACAAATCGCATTTATTAGTGCTATTAGTAATCATTGCATAAAAAACAACTTCGCTTATTACAACGTTATATAATGACATATGCTACATACATACATACATACATACATACATACATATACGCTATAAGTGCAATTAGATCCCTCTTGTTTCACCTTAAGTCTTAAACTTAAATTCCTCCAATAATAACTGCAAATTGGCATGACTTGAAGGTTGTATAATTTGTTCGTGGCACCTTTAAAAAAAATGTGGCCCAACTTTACACTTGCAGGAAAAAGTTTCGGTTTTTTTTTTTCTAAAGAAAAATTACTTATTTAGGTGGAAAGTTTTTACCTTCCACGGTTAAATTATACACGGATGAAAAAATGTTTCAATATATCCGCATGAAATATAGATACCTCAGTCATCAGCCATCGACCATTAGCCATTAGCCATTATTCCGTCAAAATGTTTTGATAATAAACTTTACACAAAAAAATAGTGAATCCATTAACATTCCTTTAAAATTTTACCAGCATGTTTAACGCAGTTAAGTAATGGTGACACGACACTAAAACACTAAAACACGAAAAGACGAAAAGACGAAAAGACGAAAAGACGAAAAGACGAAAAGACAAAAAGACTAAAAGACTGAGAGACTAAAAAAAAAAAGAATGGTTTGAATATTTATAAACGGCAGGCACCCTTGATTTGAACAGTTAGAAAGTTTTTTAATTAAAAGTATTTAAGTTCCGGGGAACATGTAAACGTAAAGTTAAATTTACATTTATTATATATTTATATTTAAAAAATGAGATGAATTTTTATGCTTTTAAAAAGTTCCTTTGTTTCCAACCCTTTAATCAAATGTAATTCAATTCTTACCTATAGGGAGCGGTTGTTTTATTTTACTGATTAATTGAGTTACATAATGAACGTAATAAAATTAGAACAATAATTAATAATCTATTACATATTAGGGCTGTTACGGCGTTTCGGTGTTTTGGGTGGAAGTGGAAGTGGAAGTCGAAGTGGAAGTGGAAGTTCATTTATCTACCAATGATGGAGATAATTTTGTCTAGCAATTTTGCCTCCCATAAAAGCTTATCTCAAACATTACATTATGTATAATAGTTGGTAACTTCAAGTTTTATCTAGCCGAACCTACGTGACGTATTAAATCTCTTTATTACAAAACTCAAATTGTCAGACGCTTTATTTTCTAAACACCGCCAACTTCAAGTTGCTATTGAATAAACTTTATGCGTTCCATGCCCCACGCTCCATGCTGCACGCTGCACGCTGCATGCTCCATGCTCCATGCTCCATGCTCCAATTTATGATGCGACTACAATGCACATTTTTTGAAATATCCCGAAAACTTTCCGTCCTTTCATATTAATCATAGAAATGGGGACAGCTTCTTGTTGTTTAAAACTATTTTAAGCTTCTTACAAGCCAGCTAAGTGTAAAAATGTAGAGATGTGCAATAATATGTTTTCGAGATAATATGCCAACGCAAATTAAATGATGTGACCCGTAGAAGTTGTGTAACTTTAGCCAGATACAGCTTAATAAGATCCATAATAAAATAATGAACGTTTTTATTTGTTATTTGGTGTTATTGTAATAAAATGTGGGGCTGTGGAAAAATGAATGTCAGAATTTCATTTTCCGAGGTGGTCCTGTATGGCACGGCACGGCACGGGACGGCACGGCACAATGGGATTCCTTTTTCTGAGGCGATAAACGATATGGCATTAAACTGACGGCTCGGCTCCTATTAAGCCGCGGTCGCCTTAGGCCGTATGCCGTATGCCGTATGCCGTGTGCCGTGTGCCCTGTGCCGTGTGCCGTAGGCCGTAGCCCGTATTTATATATTTGCTTTCTTCTGTCCTCAAGATGTCCTTCGTTGCAACAGTAAACACCGTTTATAAATTACTATTATTATTTATTTCATTCCAACTTTCTAAATTGAATCAATCAATTGCTAATTTTGCTATTGACTTTTCTATTGATTTTATTCAAAACAGTTCGTTTTCTATACAAAATAAAAATGAACGATTAAATGACAATCGATTTAAAATTAATAAAATACAACCGTATAACATAGATTTGGACAGCAAAAATCAATGGGACACGATCTAGAATAAATTATTGAATTCATTAGCGGACCGTTGTCTTTTTAATCCAGTTTCTGGATGGTTGTTCAATAATTCACACATAAATGCTATACTTTTGTTCGGTTAATATCTCGGTTCGCACTTCACCAATCGCGCATATAGCGCTTCATAACTCGTTGCGCATTCATAGAATAAAAAGCTCATCGTGCCATTCGAAACCAACCATTTTACAACATTTAAGGTAAAGATAGTGTAAAATGAAAGTGTGGATGAAACATTTTGAAAATAATTTAGCAAACATAGAAGGGATTTATTATTATTTTTTATTTTTACATAATTTTTATATAATTACTTAATTATATAAAGCATTGAAAGGGCAACAATTTTCTCGTTTTAATTTGCACAATCAATTACGGCCAATACAGGCGACACCGACACCGATACCGACGCCGACGCCGACGCCGACGCATTGGGGTAGATGATGTATAAAATTCATCGGCCGCTGTTAAAAGTTGTAACATTCAGTTCTCAATACAATACGATACAATTCTCTTATTGTAAATCGGTATTTCTGTAAATCTTCATAATAATTTCTGTTTGTTCATTGAAATATGACAAAATGGAATTGAATTTATTTTTAAATAAAACAGTAAACTGTAAGCGTACATTTTGGTGGGAATATTCGACACGTGAAATCGGTAAAATCGGCGAAATCCGTCAAGGCGGTGGTTTTTGGAATA
>JARJEC010071964.1:0-16520 GCA_030264575.1 Tachinus sp. AB-2021 | reverse complement strand
AGTATTGATGATTATCGTATTAAATTTGTTTCATTTTGAGAGATAAATTATGTTATGAAATAAATCAATTTAGTATGTTTTTATCACGAGTTTATTTTTCACGATTACATGTATTCGAGGGAATAAACTCGCAATAAACAATTTACTATGTTTTTTTATCATGAGTTTATTTCTCTCGAATACATGTATTCGAGAGAATAAACTTATGATAAACAATTTACTAAAAAACATAGTAAATTGTTTTATTTCATAAGAATGGATTATCACTTAGTAACGGTCAATTCAATTAATTATAATAAATTATGTTTCTTGGAAAGCACACAAGCATGCTAACGAACGCGAGTATGGTTTCCTAAAGCAACATAAACATTCATGAATTATTTGTCAACATTTTCTGGATTTTATAAAAGAAGCAGATTTAGTAAAAATGAAAAAAAGGTTACAACAGGACCACCAGAAAATCAATTCAGTAACGATTGACAAATCACATTAAAAATATCAATATATCAAGCAATTATAGAATATCAACAATACTATTTTAATTGTAAGTATCAAATTGTCGCAGCACGTATTTGACAATCAAACAATTTCTTAGAAAAACTAGTTTATTTTCTAAATATGATTAAAGACCTAATGCATCTAGATATTGTTTTAGTTAATGGAGATTAATTCATGTTGTTGTTGTAATCCAACCTAACCTAACTTAACCGACGCAAATGTGATTTTTCAAAACAACACAAACATCCATGCTATTCCAAAAAGAGCTAAAGAAAATACTTTGTTAAAATTTTCTGGATAAACGGCACAGATTTGCTAAAAGTGAAAAACGTCATAGATCCACAACAGAACAACCAAAAAACCAGTTCAAATACCGTTGACAAATCACCTTAAAAATAAATCATTCTAGCAGTTATAGAATAGACTATCAGCAACAATTTCTAAGAAAAACTGTTTGTTTTCTAAATATGACTAAGGATGAAATGAATCTAGATATTGTTTTAATTAAAGAAGATTGCCAAAAATATCAATTAATAAAGTTGTTATAATGTTTAGTCGAGAGTATAATTGTGAGACAAGTGCAGTCTCATAGCCAATAGATATAAAAAAAATGATTGAATCGACCGTTACTATGTGATAATTCACAATATAAAAGAAAATAAAATTAATATGTACGATTTATTTAGTCTTCATCAGACGTTGCAGAAATGAAAAACGTTACAAAAAATCATTCATTTCTGTAATGTCTGATGAAGACTAAAGTTCATTCAAAACTGCTGTCACGTCGTGACTAAATAAATCGTGATATATAAACAGTAATTTTATTTTCTCCTACAACATATATCAATTTATAGATGCTGGTCTGCTGTTCATTGGTTCATCAAGCATCAACGCTTTGTTATATGTGATCATCATTAGAAGCAATTTTAATATTAATGGTATAATGCTAAAGATACAAATTTGTACTAAGTGTAACATAGAAAACATAGAATTAAATATTTAGGTTTTGAACTAAAAATTGATAAAGGCCAACATTTGTAGATATAAATAAAAACAAAATTATATATCACAAGTTAGGAAACAGTTTTTGTCTTTTTAAACAATTTTTACTCTAATTGATATGAATACCCTCTGTTTCTGATTGGTTTTATCTATCTACTATAATATAGAAGCACACTTATACTAAATAAACATGTTGAATAAAAAATTACAAATTAACAATTTCATTAAACCAATCCCTATATTTTATCTAAATGTGTTCTTCTACAAAACTCAACACAACAAATACGGCAAATGCAATCAGTTTAAACAATACAGAAATAGTAAAGTTGACACGTTCGTCCCGTACTTTCAGAATTACTCGCTGCAATGGGACAATAATTTGATACAGATGAATTATAGCCAGCTTTAAAATTGGAACAATGTAAACTCCATTTCCACAACAAAGAGAATCCGAGGAGAAATTTATTAAAAATTATGTGCATTGTCTAGATAAGCGATTCGCACCATTAGTTTTAAAAGTATTTCCAATTTAGCAATTTCATTGCAGTTAACTAAATATAGCGTATAATTTATTAATTAAATTAACTTTAAAGAGATAACTAATTACTAATATATGAATATGCTTGTAAGTATATTTATCGTTTGCTGTGTGGAAATTGACATTTTCTTATTAATTGTAAGGTAATAAAGTTAATTAATATTGATATAAACACTTTTTTATTATTTTATTGTGCACCTATAAATAACACCTACATAATTCAGTTCATATTAATAACACCCCATTTGATTTGATCGTATATATTTGTGCGGTCACGGGTTCGACTCGTTTCTTTTGCTCGCATATAAAAGGCACATACGCTTCCTCAAAATGATTTATATATAACTTTAAATTCAACTTCGCTTTATATTATGTTATAACTTTACAAGCAGCAAAATTATTGCAGTAATAAAGGACAATATCACAATCATAAAATTGGAAACTATTATTTAAGGATTAGCAATTCACATAGTTTAACAGCCAACTTGATTTAGGACTAAATATAATTTACAGGGAAGAAATAAATTTATTTTAATTACCGGTCCAATTATACGGAGTGGTAAAAAAATAATAAATAAAATTGATATATGATTCAGCACTAAAATTAATTAAAACAATTATTAAAACATTGCATCGTGTATACATTTTTATTCATTATTATTAATACATACATTTTAGTAATATGTTTGTTATTACTTATTTGTACACCGGACGCGTGGACAAATGTAATTAAGAATTCTATGAAATACATTTCGTTTGCATAAGGTTTTCATTATAAAAATGGGTGGCTATTAATTTGGAATGAATAAAATTGCACAAGATTCGTGTACATGTTTTCAATTTCAACTTTATTACAGTTATTTTGTATGACCTAGTTGAACTTATATTATTGTTTTTATTTATAAAAGTTTTTCATATAATATTGAAACCATATTTCACGTAACTTTCTCACAAATATATAGTAAAAAATAGATAATGTTTATACAAGCATTTATTCTATAGATTTATCTTTAATAACGTTTGTTAAGAATACATTTGTAGATATCAATTGATATAATTATTTATGTATAAGCGTCACATAAGCTCAAAATACACAGTCTCCTTACATTTATTTATCGTTTACTCAGCAAAATCTATTTATAAATTGTAATAACAGGCCATTCAGATAGAAATGTTGATCAAACTATATAGTATGTAGATATGTAAAATCCTTCAATTTTAATGTTTCAACAAGCTTTCGGAATTTGAAAAATAAAAGAGCTCATATTATTAAATTGTTTTTTTTAATAACTTCTATTAAAGCTGAACACTGTTTAAGATATATACATGTACATCGCTTCGGACGTAGATTAATTGACAACATTAAAAAACAAATAATAACTAATAATAAATCCTCGTTGAATTTCTCTGAGTCGAATTGCTTTTCTCATGTATAACCATTTAGAATGAAATTGAATTCATATACGCCAGCTGTTAGTAGAATCGCTGCCATTATAACCACCCTTCTCTCATATCTAGAAATAATATTCAAGTTAGAAATTGACGTTTAAACAACTCAATTTGGGACTTATTGCCAACACGAAAACTTTGACGGTACACAATTCGATATAAAAATAGCGCAAATGGAAAGCAATTTTTCGTTCCATTGCCGTATATATAGTTTTTACTTTTAGTTTTGATGGCACAATTTTACGATCAAAACAATTTTTTCGTAACATTAAAAATGTAACTAAATATTAAACCGGCTTTTACAACTCATTTCTGTTTTATGAACGGTTATTTTAACGTTTACCTAGTTTTTTTTAATCTATACAGGTTGCAATTACATGCGATATACTAATTGCTATAAATAATTAATAAAATGCATGTTTATTTAGCTATGCAATATTTTTGACGTATTCAACGTTTTTCTTGTTTTTATTGTGAAATTTATTTATATTTTTTATATTTACATTATATACACTATTTGAAAATCGTATTTAATATATCAACTAAAATCATGAAATATAATTCATCATTGCTGCTATTCATACAATTAAATAAATACAGATTTATACCTATAAAGTGGAATCAAGCAGTTATATCACGTCGGTGAATCTAAATAGTCAGTGTCATTTTCATTACTCATGAACATGATAGATGGCCTCGGTAAATATGCTCCATTTACCAATAAAAATAATTGCGCAAAAAATTTAATTCGATAATCATTTATTTTCATTAGTGCAAAGAAAACTTATAAATTAATAAATGCTTTATTGGTTTGCCTTGCGAAAATTTATTAATATTTTTTCATATAACATTAATCATAGAAAGCGATTACAAACGTTTATACGAAATCATTTGTTTTCTTAGCTTTCTTTATAACCTTTCAAAACATTTAATAATAAGTATAAAAGCTCTCAAATAAAAAAGCTTCCCCACAATTTATGCCATTCAATTTGCGTGCATCTTCCTTATTATTATACGCTCGTTAAAACACATTCCATTCGCTTAAGTTAATATATACAATTTTTCATCGTTGCCCTCCGGTTGAATGATGTATAGTGTTTTAGTCTTTTGGCTTTTGTTCGAAACAAAGCAAATAAATACAAATAAATTCAAATCAAACACGTTTAAGTTTTTATCTGTCCCTATTGATAAGTAATAATTCGCATCACGTATTCAATCGACTGTGTCCGCAAGATATATCGACAAAAAATGTACATCATAAATATATATTATGCCATATTTTTTTATTAACAGCGAAAAAGTGCGGGTGAAATGATCGGATGGCCCATCGACACGTACCCGCTCTGCAGACACTTACTGCTAAATTCATTGCGGCTGGAGTTATACTCGAATTGTTTCAGATGGCAAATTGAAGTGAATTTATAGGACGTTTGCAGAGTATCCAAAGTTCATGTTTAATACTGTGAAATGTCATTTCACATAATTTAGGGTTGTTTGAAATTAAGATGATTATTAATGTGTCAAGATTATGATTATTTTTGTTAATAACTTTCACGTAATATCGTAATAAAATTTGAAGAGTAATTTTAATATACATGTCAGAATTGTATTATATATTTCGTTGCAATTTTGTAATTACAAATTCCACTTACTTTTTATGGTGCTGGAAAAGGTATTAGAAATTGACTGTACCTGTAATAAAATAAGCATTTATTAATTTTCTCATTCATTTCATCATATTAAAATTTTATTTTCTTGTTGTTCTTTTTTATTTCAACTAAGTTATAAGTTATTTTAATGCTAAGTTGTTATAAGATGGCTTGGTTATATTTTTTCCCAATGGAAAAACGGCGGAAAAACTGGGTTTATTAATAAAATTAAATAAAAATTATCTGTTTTATTACACAGACGTTTCGGATTCACCTGATCCCCTTCCTCAGCGCTACAATATTCATTCACAAATTATATTTTATAAATTACAGTTATAATAAATTAATGATTATTATGATAAATGAATTATGAATGTACAATTGGAGTAATGAAATAGAACTAAAAATAATTTAGATATATCTTACCTTTAAAAGTTTTATTGTATATTAAAATGATTTTCTTTTGATTGTTGTTAAACATTCTAAGACTACTATTATTAGTAGTGTCGTCTAATTTAGTTATAAAATTATAAAACTGTATTTGTTTAAAATAAATAAAACGTACCAAGAACCATTTATGCTGGATTTCAGCGATGGTCTGTTTGTTAAATTATTATTTTGATAGTTTGTGCATTGCTTTTTATGCCTGATAAAATAGTTATAATATAGTTGTTATATATCTTTAAAGTCAGAATAAAAATAAATAAAAAATCCATCCATCCAATGTTTCGGACTATTTTTTGAACACCCTGCATGTAACAATTATTTTGAAGACATATCTATGCTTCCAATTTAACCAATAGAGAATAGACTCTAATAAAACTCATTTTAACTGCTGTGCTAGAAATATTTCTTTATTATTTTTATTTGACTTAAAAACGCATAATATTAATTACAATAATATTAAAGGAATTAAAGGATTGTTTGCAGATTTTATTAATTTTTTGTTACGGAGTTATACCAATCAATGTGAAGCATTTAACTCATCAGTCTTTTTTAAAATTAATTTTAATATTATTGAAGTTGAATTGAAGTCTTTAATCTAACTAGTGCAGTATTATTCGAGTTATTACGGCAATCTAATTTGTGTCTAACGAAACGATCTTTCAAAATTTGTTCATCACAATCCATACGAAATAAAGCTAATATATTTTTTTGTAATAGTAATGTTCTATCTTTCACTTGAGTGAAGATATTACCAACAGTATTTTTTTAAATTAAATGTTATATTTGAATCCATTTCTGCAAGCTGTTTCATATGCTGGAGAAAAACTTGCTGATTGTTTTATTGGTTTTCTTGATTTGCAAATAGTAAATTATTATTGGACATATTATTTTAAATCAAATAAATTAAATAATAGTTAAATAGAGTTTTTTGCGCTTAAGATTTAGCGAGGATCTGCAGTAGTAGATACAAGTTTATTTGTGATACAGACGAAATTAATGTAGTTAGTGGTGTGATATAGTTTGTAATTTTTCTTTTAATTTACGTATTTGTTCTGTAACCGCTGTTTAGTGATTACTGTTAATTATCTAATTGAAGGTGGATAACCTAAAATTTTATTCCCGCACCGGCGACGCACGCGCGCTCCAATCGGCGCTGAGATAAATCACCAGTGGCGTAACATCGAGAAAAAAACTAATATTCTATTTCATTTCTAATTACTAGTGTGACATTATTTGTTTTTGTGTATTCGTTTTTTTTTTAATTTTTTGTCACCTTTTTCCGCGATCTATAATTCCCCGTTGTTATTAGTCACTGGATGGAACACAGTACCTGTGTGAAGCGTGAGGCTGTGTATAATCCTTATATAGCAACAATAAAAGAAAACATAGATAAGTATAAATTATAATACTTTTTAAATTTAAATTAAAAAAAAAAATAGATAAACTGCTAGAAGAAATGAATGAAGGACTGGATAGAATAAAAGGAAGTAATTCTAGAATAGAAAAATAGCTGAATAAAAAATAAAAAATTAAATTAAAGCGATCAAAGAGGAAAATATGAGCATTAAAGCGGAAAACTAAAATAAAAAATATGACTGAAGAAGAAAAAAACAATCTAATATCTAGTAAAAGAAATGATAAAAAACATCATTGCCCCAGGAATTAAAAAAGAAGAAAATGAAAATGAAAATAAATTTAAAGAAGAAGTCCATAAAGTAATGAAGAAAATGGAGGTAAAAATAAATGCCTAAAACGATATAGTGAATATAAGAAGAATTGGCATAGCACAGAAAAGAAAGCACAGACAATTTTTCATAGAATTAAAAAGTGGCAAAAATTTTAAATATTTAAATCAAGCAAAAATGTAAGTGGTACAGATATATTTATAAATGAGGACCTTTCCTTCAAAATCCAAGCAATTAAAATAAAATTGATTCCGTGTTTAAAGGATGCTAGAGCTATGGGACATGTGGCAACGATATAATACGCTAAATTCATACTACCTGGTGCAGCATACTCGCTAAAAGAACATAGTTTGATAAAAATAGTACAAGATGCAGAAACAAACAAAAGGAAGGGTAGAACAGTCAGTAAACGGTCGCCTGAGAGTGAAGAACAAAAAAGATTAAAGACGAGAAGAAAATTGAACCTAAAATACTGTTAAAATATGTATAACATAAGAAGAATATTTGAAGCCCTGTTTTTGGAATGTTGCTGGGATAAAAAAATAAAGATGAAAACTTTTGGAGAGATTTATATTCTTTTCTTATAATTGGAATGGTAGAAACATAGGTGGACAAAAAATGATGGAAAAATATAGAGCAAAATATGCCAATTGGATATAATTGGAAATGCCAGCTTGCGATCAGAAAAGAAAAGAGCAAAAGGGGAAATAATTATATTCACATGGAAAAAAAATAATGGAAAAATGGAGGAAAAGGTGGGAAAAGGATAGGTGGAAAAATTTAAAATGACGGTAATGGTAACTAATTCATGCAAATATATAACCCAGGAAAGGAAACAAAGAAGAAAACAGAAAAGAATTCCAAATCTATTTGGAGGTACTGATATAAATGAAAAAAACCAGTAGAACAATTACCTGAAGAAAATACAATTAAAATATCTAAATAAATGGTTTGAAAACAGATAAAAAAAAGCGTAGAGACGCCGGGAATGGATGGTATAGGGAATTAAGCGTGGATGTTTGGTACAGAAAGTGTGACTGAGAGATTGACTAAAATAATAAATAAAGTATGGAAAGAAGTCGGATTTCCAAGTCAATGGAGAGAGGGTCTTGTACGCTCAATACACACAAGTGGAAAAGTGGATGATATTAAAAACTACAAAGGAATAACACTGCTGTGTACGGCATACAAGATCTATGTCATGATATTGAAGCAAAAATTGAATGAAAAATTGAGTATGAAAGGGATACTGCCAGATGGTTACGCGCAGACATGTGGAATAGTAGTGGGAAGAGAAAACAATGATCATTGGCATATGTTGACAATATAATGGTGCTTGCAAGGGAGGCACTAGAAATAAAAGAGATAATTGAAAGTTTAGAGAAATATTTTGATAGAGAAAGGTTCATTCACTTCTAAATGTGAGTAAAACAAAAATAAAGATGTTTAGAAAAGGGGGAGGTAGAAAGAGGGTGGAAAACTAGAAATGGGAACGGCTAAAAATTGACAAAGTAAAAAGTTCAAATATGTTATGAGTGCGAATAATAGTAAGAGTAAACATATAGTTGAAGTAGTGCAAAAAATAAATAAGGTGATGGGTTAAGTAAAAGAAAGTTTGAAAGCATAAAAATTATAGGTATGATGTGTAACAGTTTAGTAAATAATAATAATTTATTTGCCAACTACAGTGGATATGACACGTCACACTAAATACAGATAGTATACAACATTTACAGTATGAAAAATATAAAAACATAAATTCATGGTTTTAATATATATATTAAATAATTTAACAATCATCCGACATATAGTCGCTTATAATGTGGTAACATTTATTTTGTAAATATAATTTTACCGCTAGTTTAAATTTACAAAAAATAGTAATTTCCTTAAAATAAGTTGGTAACTTATTATATAACACAGTACATTTATATTGTTCTCAAATAAAGTAGCTTTGAGTAGTTCAGTTTTTAATAAGATTCCTTGGCGTGTATCATATCTGTGGGACTCGCCACATGTATAGAATTTATTTATATGATTTCTTACATAAACTACTGCATTAAGTATTAATATGCAAAGGACAGTTAAAATTTTATTATTTATAAATGTTGATTTGCAACTATCCATTGGTTTGATATGATATAACGTAAGACTTTTATTTGCAATATAAGACATCCACGTAAGTGATTGTTTTTGCCGGAATAGGAAAAGCAGGAATCAATTGATGCAAAGTAGAAAAAGAAAGAGAGAGAGAGAGAGAGAGAATGCAAAATCTTAAAAAAATGTCTCATGGAGAAAATGAAGGATGAAACAGAGAAAAATGTTATTATAGAAATGGATATAATAAAGAAGCACAAAGAATGAGAGCAAATGGAAGAGTAATATGAGAAAGACAGAAATATAATAGAGAGAGACTACCATTGAACTTACGAAAAGATTGATTTAGTGTAGATGACAAAAAGATTATAATAAGATTTAGGTGTGGAAATGAGGAAAATGTGTCAAAATTTTGGTTAGATGATGTAAACAAAGTATGCAGTATGTGTGGAAGTGTTAATGAAACTATTGAACATATGTTGTTCGAATGCAATGAAAGGAGAACGGAGCAAATTGATAGAAAGGGAGTGTTGAACAGGGATGAAAGAGGCATAGAATGGACGAAGGGCAGTCTTGAAAAGTAGAAAACAAACTGAACTACAGTAAATTAACATAACTTGTTGCGTTATTTTATAAAAGTATTATTTTTATTTAATTTTTGTGTATTATATTAAAGTTATATATCATAGGTTGTAATTTTTCAAGGCTGAAAGGCAGGAAAATAAACTATATATAGTTAAATAGATAATAATTCTATTGTTTCATTTACTTTAATGTAGTAGAATTATAATAAAAATCAACACACTGCATTTCAAAACAAAAAAACTTACGTAATATTTTTTTATGAAAAGTTTGTAACAAAGTAAAATACTAAAAGTTAAAGCAAAATACGGAAAAATACAACAAACTTCAAATACTATACTTTGCAGTTTAAAGCAAACCTGTATGCTTTGTATTTTCATTAAAATCTGTAGACATTAATAATACAGAACAGAATGCAGCTTAGCAAACAGAATAGCAAATGTTGCCGCGTCAGACCAAAATAAAAATGGGCAGAGAGTCCACTCTGTTAATGAAAAATTTACTTTTCAAAATTAATATTGAAATAACAAAAATAAAATCTGTGCAGTGCCAGTAAAGTGCAGTGAAACATTCACGCAAGATTACGTTTAATTATTGTTTTATTGCATAAACGTGTTCATAGTAAAATCTACTGGGCGTAGCATTTTTTGTATAAGAAGAATTATACCCCGTCGCTGAGGTTAAAAGCATACAACGGTTGCGATAACGTTATTTGCAAAGCATAAAACACGCATAAAGTAGGGACTGGATGCGGTCCAAGTGAGTGCAAACAAGATAAAACTGGAAGGACATCTTTATATACCAAGAGAAGAAAAAGCAGACAGTTATTGGCTGTTTCGAGGAATTAGATCCCGGGCGCGATTTTAACGTAACGATGCTTAGTTTTGTCCGACTCCTGACCCACTAATAGCACTCGCACAATGCCCCTTTATCTGAAAATACTGCCGGTCGGCTATTCACTCCTTTGTCTGCCTGCACATCCTTACCACAACGTAATTGGAAAAAAGAAAATGCTTCATTATTTACCAATAAC
Organism: Tachinus sp. AB-2021; assembly: GCA_030264575.1. Taxonomy (NCBI): domain Eukaryota; kingdom Metazoa; phylum Arthropoda; class Insecta; order Coleoptera; family Staphylinidae; genus Tachinus; species Tachinus sp. AB-2021. The sequence continues at coordinate 5,540 of JARJEC010071964.1, read as the reverse complement.
TCATCCTCGAATAAACATAAATAGCTATAGACGACCATGTGAATGGAAGTTTATTGTTCCTTTCATGCGATCGCATGTTAATTAAGTGGCCAGTTTTCGTTTTCCTTTTTTTGTGAACAAAGACTTGTACTACGTCCGTTCCGGGGGTACTATTGCGCTTTTCGTGCCTTTCCGCCTCGGTCAATACAATTTCCCCATTTTTAAATCTTGTTTGTTAAATACACAACTAGTCACGCGATTTTCGCACTGGCAGAATTAGGGAGCCTTGAAATTAGCCACAAATATTATAAAATTAGAACTGCAATTCTCATATTATTCTGTCAAACAATAATGCAGACTAATATTTATTATTTGTGCTCGTGTAAGGTTCATTTATAATACAAATAATAATATAGTTATGCGATTATAATTTATTGATCTTTTTATTTAGTCATAATAGTTTAGGTAAATATACTGCGTTTAAAAAGAACCACCTTGAAAGAGTTGACGCTGAACGCAAAATTAAAATTTATTAGACAAAATAGGCTAATGTTGATATGTAGTTGATATACAATCGATTAAATTTTGAAGATTTGGTGTCTAAAAAAAATTAACATAGTTTATGTTTATCTTACTTATCGCAGTAGTTGGCAGCATTTTCTTGTTCGATCTTATTGTTAGTACTTTAAAGTATGTTGTAAGTGAAAAGTCATGTAAGTCACACCATTTAAATGTGATCAATTTATCGGAATTCAAAAGGCCGGTTTAACATTCCGTGAAATTGACAAACGTTTCAGTTGACAATTCCACAGTGTAAATCATATTTGGAAAAATTGGTAGGAATAAAGCATAAAAGTTTGTGGCAGATGCACGGATCGCGCTTGAGTGACACAAGAACGATCCAGAGTAGTCCAGAGTTCATTTAAGGAAAATTGCAATTAGTAATCCCGCAGAATAGTGATTGCAATAGATCGAATTAAAGTAACTAGAAATAGTTTACTATTGAGATAACTTAGAACAAAGTACCTTAAGATAAGATCATTTGCTTTCAGACATGCCCCAAAATGATTCCGAATGCATAAGAGTATGCGGAGCTATAATGTATTATTAATTTCTTTTTTTAATAAATACTTTTTTTTTACTATGAATGTTGATTCAATCGTATATCAACGTACACCAACCATAGCCAATAAAAAGTGCAAGGTGTAAACAAAGACTTGACAGATTCCATTTTTGAAATTGCAACAATATGTAATCATTTAAATTGGTTATACTTCTACCTTTATATTTTTACAGCAAAGATAAAAGCACATTAAATCTTGGTGTAATTTTATTTAAAGAAAGTATAGCTTTGTTTGTGTGTGGTTTCAAACGCACCTTTTTTACTTTTCCCTCAATCTAGGGAAAAATATTGGATTCATACAAAAAATTTAAAATTGAGATTTCAAAGAAAATATACGTTTTAGAGTCAAAAATGTGGTTTTTAGAAAAATGTCTGTATGTATGTATATGTGTGTGTTTGTGTTTATGTGTATGTGTGTGTGTGTCACGCATAACTTATATTATTTTTAAGATATTATTCTAAAATTTGGGGAAATGTTAGAAGTAAGCTCTAGTTGTGCCGCCCAACACGGTTAAGTTAGTAACACGAGGTTGTTAATTTTCCTTCAAAAATCGCCATAAATAGCCCCGAATTGAACAGAATAACAAATGAAGAAAAGTAATAGCTCAATTGTATAGTAATTTACTGTCAAATGTCAAAAAGACGAATTTTGTTAATTTACAATAAAACTATGAAATTTATTTCAAAATGTTATATAAACTAATTTTTAGATTTCTAAAATCTGCATATTTTGGTTTTGGTTCCATTAAAAATTTTTAAAACACAAATAAGATACGAATTTATTACTTTTCTCTCTTTATGAGAAAATAAAAAACCGATAGAAGGCGCTTTTGAGGTGATGACGTGATCAGTCATTGTTAAAATCCGTGAAATACGAAAGTATAAATAAAAATTATATAAAATTGTGGCAAGCAAAACGTGCCGAACAGAACGTTCACCTTTACTTTTATACTATCCTCCACCAACACATGCCAGCATTCTATTTATCTTATTGAATTTAAAACGCTTCTTTTTAACGTAAAGATCCGATAGCGGAAATATATTGTTAGGTGATAAGTTTTAGTACGCATTGCAAACTCTAGTTTATTATTAGAATATGCCACAATATTATTAAAGATTAAATTTTGTTAAATGTGTTATTTTACAAAAGAGAAAAAATTGGTATATATTTTGTTTAATTTATTTTTCTTCCTTTGACGAATTTTAACACTTCACTGATTTTCAAAGCTTTTCCATGCTACCGAAAGTTTCTTTGATTATCAGGCAAATTAAACTCGCAAATAAATAATATTTGAAAGATAATAAATTTAAGGCTTATTTTTTATAGTTTCCTACCAGAATATATATTCATTTTCTCTAAACTATATTCAAACCTTTTATTGGCATAATAAATACAATCCAAAAGCATGCTTTCATTTTTACAACATTGTATAATGGTATAAAGATGTGTATACAAATTAAAACATATAATAAACATAACATTTATGTAATTGGTATAAATATTCCACTAAAAATAATAATTAACATATCTTAGTAGCATTGTATTTGCTGGATTTTACAAAAAGGGCTATATATCAATGTGCTTGTTGAGTTACAAACTTGTAACTCTAAAAATTTCTCTCCAATGTTTAGAGCGTGGCAATGCGGACACCTATCCAAGTGATGACCGGGCCTAACGTTGCTTATATTTTGTAAACATTTGACATAGGCCGTACTGGATAATCCATCTTGGCGGTTATTAAATATATGATTATTTTACAATTTATAATATTTTGTGTTCCAAAAAATTATTTCAGGTTTTTTATTGTGCAATTTGCTACTAGAACACAATAGAACCCAATAGATATCACTAAGTCCTATTCAAAGATTTTGGTAAGAAACCCTTTAATTTTGGGAATATATCGCGCATTTGTCTTTAAGATGCCACTTTTAACAAAAATGTCAAATATGGAAAGCTCTAACAGAGACAACTATTCTAAGAATAAAGGGTGGTAGATGTGAAACATCGAAATCTATTTTTCAAGGGAAGCTGCGCAATCTTTTGCTCCATATCCATATGCTGTTACAGTTATTTATATTATTCATTGTCACTATCAAGATTGCTTTTTTGTCATGACCAGGTAGCCATATAGCAACCATCCTACTAATGCGTTAAAATGTTTTACATCATAAACTTACTTGTTTATCTTAAGTATGAACTCACTATACTGAATATTTGGACTTAACATAGATATCATTTCCTTATTTATGCAATATTAATTTATTGTGTGTTAAAACCCAATAATAACTTGATTTGTTCTTGCATTTAATTAATAAAATTCTATTAACATCAGCAAAAAGCAACTCCATGTTTTAATATAAAAATGTTGACATGTTAAATGCAAAGTATATACATGCCCAGTAAACAACACTTAAAACAGCTTTTGATAAGGAAAACTTGTCAAAAGTATAAGAGCAACTAAAGTAGACAATACAATACAAATTTGACTGAATTCTATTGTTTCTTATTACTCTCCCCATCATATATATGTTGGCAATTTTTCCAAAATGTTTCTTTTCTGGTCGTACAGTACCCCCACAAAAATAAATAATAATAAAAAGCACAAGTTCGTCTTTAGGGACATGTTCAAGAAATGCTTTAAACGTATTTCTTTGAGCATTAAAGTCGCATTTTGCCCAATTGCTTGTACTAATGAAAATACATAAAGGTCATTGTGCAGAATTCACCTCACAGAACGATCAGAAATGCTAAAAACATAAGCATGTTTCAGCGCCAAACGGTGCATAATTGCAAAACTAAAACCCTTACTGCTTCTATGTTTTCAATGTTCCAATATGGCGTGTGTCTCCAGTTTTTTTTATATACAAAATTAGTTTTTCTTATAGTTATGTAATGGCGCAATATTGAAATAATTTTGAAATGCGCAAATGGTTTAAAACATCAAATAACAAACACTTAAATGTGCGTTGTTCTTATTGTTGCTCAATCGGTTCATCTAAAATATAATATTTTTGCAATTCAAATTATCAAATTTTTGGGCACGCTTTTATTACCGCTCTTATCATATATAGTTGCTGTTTGCCAATCTAACGCTTGCTAATTGATAACTGAACCACAAGTTGCGTTGGGATTGCAGTGTTGAGCAAATATAATAATGTACTCTTCATATTGTAATAGAATGTAATAAATAAAAATGGCGCCCAACTTTGAAATACTTGACAAATTGTACTCACTTTTTCTCGAAAAATATTGCAAAATTCTTTTAGTAAACTCTGTCTCTTCTAGTTTTATACTGATACTTTTTCAGTGTTTTATGACAGCTATAGTCGGTTCATAAGGTTTTAATCGGTGTGGTTTGATTTCTGGTGTAAAATTTTTAACTTCTGAAATGTGAAAAACAGATCAATGTTATTGTAAAAACTGTAATCGCGTGGGTTTTGTTTTTACATTTCATCAGTTCAAAATTTTACACCAGACCGCCAGATTCAATTTTTGGCCGGAACCGGAGCCATGACCAAAAATTAAATCCGAAACCGGACAGGAACCGAATCCAGCCCGATTCAACCGGATCCATAACAATATAAAACTACTAGTATCAAGGTAATTTTTTTCTATTGTTGCATTTTATTTTGTTGATAGAAGCAAAAAATAAAGAAAAATAATAATATCAGACAGTTAAATTTTCTATTTTTTATATTATTCATAAATTAAGTTTTTTGCAGACAACAAACGTTAATAATGGTTTTGCTTTTAAATAAATTTTGAAACACACTAACAGTTAAAAAATATTTAAAAAAATTTTTAATTCTTTTTTCTGTAAGTTGTATTTACTTTCTTTAATAGACAAAAATCAGTTTTTGTTACGTTTTGAAGAATGCTTTCCTAATTTCTCAACATGAAAAAAAGTTGCAAAAAATGATATTTTGTAATTTTAAATTCAAATAATTTTTATAAAATATTGAAACTGTTTATCATATTTGACTTGGCTTTGTGCTTTATTGAAAATGAAGTTAAAACTCAAGACATTTTTTCTTAGAAAAAAATAAAGGTTTTTTTCCACAACTGCTATTAGAGCGATTGCTTAATAGAGAATACTTTATATGTATATTTGCCGGTTGATGAAAAATTATAATATTATGGAAGCAGTGTATTTAAAGAATTTGTCCACTATTAATGATTTCACTATAATTATTTCTTAAATATTAAAATTAAATTTTTTTAAAATTATTATTTTTATTGCTTACTTTTTTATACTCTGTTATTGATTTTAAAAAAATCACTTTCGGCCAAATCCGACCGGATAGTTATTTAGATCCGGCCGGAACCGAATCTTTCAATGGCCGGATACCGGATCTGGATTCGGTTCCGGCGGCACTACTACTAATAACTTTTAATGCGGTGTGTCGCTGTTTTTTAACTTGTATTTGAAGAAAATAT
>JARJEC010071953.1:0-10029 GCA_030264575.1 Tachinus sp. AB-2021 | reverse complement strand
TGAACATGCCTCCTATGAGCAAAGATACCAAAAAGACATCCTTATCAGAATAAATCTACCATTTTTAGTTTCCGAAATAGCAACGTCCAAATTTGGCCATAATGTACATACATACATAGTTGCATTTTTTGGCATATTTTTCCAATTTTTTTCCATATTTTCGGCTTTTTTTATTGCATTTTTTTTTAGAGTTTTTAAATTGCTAAAACCGATGTCTTCTTATATCAATTATAAGTAAGTCACTCGCAGCGTGCTAGGATACATAAGCAAAATGAGAAAAAGGAGCAAATATTAGCAACAAAACTTTTGGTAAAGAAAATATGTATCCGGCATTGTATATTATACGATACAAACCAGCATGGTCCGAGTAATTTATATGGTACTGTTATAAAATGTGTGTAAGTTTGTAAGAAGCTAATCAAAAAGACTTAAATAAATGTAAGCCACTTTACTTACTACTTGAGTGTAATTTTTTTAAATTTTGTATTTATTTTATATATGTAAACTATATACAAATACAAATCGATAACATCGATACTTTCTATATATTGTTCAAAATTAATATTTGAATTCTTCGTACATACATCTATCGTCAGGAAATGTAATTAGTCTATAGATTTCAAATTGAATGGGCTGCACAGATAATCGTTTTTAAAGTGAACGGTTGTCATCATTACATTTACTGGCTTAATGATAAATGTTACTTAATTGCTAGACGTTTACTGAGATTTATTTAAGATTAGATATTATAATAAAAGCAAAGTTTATGTCACATTTTGAAATTACATCTAATATAAAACATAAATCGCTATTAAAATACGCAATTATAATATTATGAAGACGTTTATTTGGTAATTTATATAATAAACAGTCGCGATAAATTCAAATGTATGCAGATTTAAAAAATAATATGTGTATGATAGTAACAATTAAAAAAAGAATGAAATAAAGTTATTTAAAAATTGCATTCAAATTAAACAGCGATTATCTTTTCATTGCGTTATGCAATAAAAGCCCGAACGGTCGACAACATTCCACTTATGCTAACCAATTTCCCAAATACCACACCTTCTCAGCGCAGGTCGAATGCAATGTGGTAGGGGGAAACGAAAAGGTAACATACCTGTACAATTCAGTTACCGATGAAAGTCGGCCTTATAGCAGTCTGATATTAAGTCGCTACTTATTCACTCGAGTGACTCACGCAAGAAGACGCGATCAGGTAGTCAAATAGTCAAGTCTCAACAGTTGCACCTGTTGCTTGGGCCAAAAGGGGCCTACCACAGGACCGTAATGTGATCTTAAAATAAACCGTACTAATAATTATGTGCAACATATTAATTAACGGAAAATGAAGTTGTTGGTGTTATTTGTTGTTTGTATGGTATATGGTGCGACCGCGGATTTAGGATTGAGCGGTACCAAATGTGGTGTCATCACCTGTAAAAATCATGAATATTGTTCTTCATTTGATAACAAGTGTCAATCCTGCGCGAACATTTGCAACCGAGCAACTCATAATTTCGATGAGAGGATCTGTATCCGGGATTGCCAAGGTAATTATTTAAATAATTTACGTTGTCCGCCATGTTTTTATACAGTATACACGTAACACCGCAAGCAAATTCTTTATAAACAATATTTTACTAAAACAATTTGTACAAATATTATTTAAATTATGTACAAAACCATAATGCTATATAATTTTTTAGTAGTTACTGATAAGTTAGATAAATAATTACACAGTTGTATTTCGAAAAAATACATTTGTTTATTAATACGTATTGCGCATTAATTCAATCTATCCGAATTAACAATAGTGCTATTCTAATTTACAATAAATAAGTATAGATAAATTTAAAATTTGATATTTTTCAAAAGTTATAATTCAAACCCTATCTTATATTGTGCAGAAATATTTTTTAAATAAATAAATAGTTTTAGGATATCCTGTAACGTTTTATCAAAATGACCAATGGATGAATAATATCAATAATATATGTGATTAAAATGCAACAATAAACTTGACTAACAATGATAAGACAATCTTCGAAAAATATTTATGCATTGTTTATAAGAAATAATGCATAAATTAAATATGAAATTTGATAGTGCCTGTTATGTTATTGTTGCAATTTAATGGTTTTGTTATTCAAATTAAATTTATTTAATCATTAGTGAGAGTGTTTGTACTTTTTACGGCCCAGTTATCCGAGCAGAAATTAACAACCTGTTTCATCCCTCTTGATGTAATATACTATTAGTTTTGAACATTTTAATTAATAAAAATATTATAAAAAGTAATGCTAATAAGTAAGCTAATGAGTGGGGAGCCAAACAAAGGTTACATGTGTTATAATATTGTTTCGTCCCTCTTAATGTAATATACATACTAATCATACTATTTTTATTAATTTGAGTTTTGGTTGCTTTATATACTTTCATATACAATAAGTATTATTACAACGGAATTTAGTCTATTATTGCGACAAAAATATTACAGGCTGATATTTGAAATATTTTTCTTGCTGTTTTAAAGAGTGTCATCCGATTAAATAGCTCTTAAAATGGAAAAGATAGCTTATTGTCCATTTAAGAAAAATCAACTACAGCTTCCGATTAGCAGATTTTTCGAGTATGCATTTTTTATATAATTAATTAACATTGTATTTAGATGCACAACGCTTGATAAACATAAAATTACTTATTAGGACAATTTCTACCCAATTTTTAATTTTAATTGCCTCTACTGCTTAACATGGAGAAAACTAATGAACTTTGAATAAACAAAAATATTATCAGATTTCTAAATGAATGAATATGATTAATATAATTTATTTAAAAAAGTGGTATTAGTAAATATTTAAAGAAAGCGTAATCTAGATTTGTGTAATTGAAAAATAACCAAGCAAATCATATTTGAACAGTTACAGATTATGTTGTATAACTTTTTTATTGAGATTTTGTAATTTTATATTTTATATTCTTTTTATTTTTTGATTTATTTATCATAACCTTAAATAACATTTTATAATGTTATTATTTCAATAGTTTTTCGTAAAAGTTGTAATATTATTTTTTATGTATGGTTTTTAGCAATAGAATGAAATATATTAATATACTCAAAATGAATTGTCTTTCTTGTTGAAAATAAAATTGAACTAGAATACTGTTTAGAGAAATAAATATATTCTACAAGCAGAGCTAACCACGAAGTATTTGTATTTGTAAATACTTTTTGAACTATTCAAGTATTTAAATACCTGAATTTTTAGAATAATGCAAATTAAAATACAAATATTTGTAATTGATGTTTACACATGCATTGTATACTCCTGGTGTACACAAAACAAATATATGTCACCAACATATTTTATTACTTAATTTAATATAAATTTTTTATTTTATTTAAATTTGGATTGTGACTTCTTGCTCGTATGTTTTCAATTACTAAGATGTTCTAATGAACTCAAGTAAACATCAAACCAAATATACCCAGTCATTTTCAAAATTTTGAGAAATCAGATTCAATTTACAATGAAAATTGCACGTATGCAAAAAATACAGCGATAAGTACATTAGCGCTAAGCAACGCAACCAATAAACAATCAAACTTGACACGTTAATAAATATCCCTCAGTGTCAGATGTATACAAATCGGATTAATTGATATCTGTAAGTATCCGATATTTTTTAATTTTACAAGTTCAATCGAGCAAATCTTGTTAAATATTCTACTAAATATATTTCGTGCAATGAAAATTACCCAGAAAAATGTGTATTCAAAATACGATTGCTTGCATAATAACAGCATTCATTCACTTTTGATCAAATTACAATTAAAATAAATTCATGCAGTTTCTATGCATATTTTTCAATCACATTCGATAATTTTCACTATTATTTTGCACTAGTTCAGTATCGGGTTTGTTGTTGTGATATCTTGCGGCAATCAAAATTTATTATTTTCTTAACATTTTATAATATTTCTGGACATTCGAGAAACATTTGGGATTTTTCAAAAAAATTTGTGATATTTTTTAAACATTTTTCAATTATTATTATTTTTATTTTTTATTCTGTGATACTTCTTTAAACATTTGGCATATTTCTTCAACTTTGTCCTAAATATTTTGTTGTTTTTCTAAGAATTTTGCATATATTTTAGATATTTTGATTCACTTTGTAATATTTTTTCCCTATATATAGGGAAAAGTATTGGATTCATACCAAACATTCGAAATTGAAATTTCAACGGAAATGTGCGTTTTGGAGGACACGGAGTTTAAAAAAGGATTTTTAGAAAAATGTATGTGGGTTTGTGTGTGTGTGTGAGAGAGAGAGAGAAAGCCTCGATTTGAACAAAATAACAAATGAAGAAAGGTAGTTGCTCAATTTTATAGTAATTTAACCCTATAAATTTAATTAAACTGGTTTTAGGCCGATATTTTAATAACTAACTTATAAAAACCCATTAAAATGTCAAAAAGAAGAATTTTGTTAATTTACATAAAAACTATAAAATTTATAACAAAGTTTTATATAAACTAATTTGTAGATCTCTAAAATCAGCATATTTTGGTTTTTGTTTCATCAAAAAACATAAAAATAGATAGAATTTATTATTTTTTTCCTTATAGGGAAATATGAAAAAATACCAATAGATGGCGCGTTAAATTATACACATATTACAAATATTTTATAATATTTTACATATTGTGATTGTGCTCGGCATTTTCTTATATTGATTGGCATATAATTTCTTTACAATTCTCATACATTCTGTGATAATTCTTAAGCAAGTTATAAATTCACTACATGTTATAAAAATGTTTATAATATTTTTTTAAAGTTTTGCTGTATTTCTCCTTACATCGCTGATCATTTGTAATATGTACAAAAATATTTTATTAAAAATATTACAAAACATGTTTTTTGTGTGATATTTTTGTACATTTTGTAATAATATTGCACAAACTTTGTGGGATATCTCAAGTTTTACGAACATTTTGTGGTATTTTACAAGCAAGTTGTATTATTTAAAAAAAAAATGCAAACATTTGGTGATATTTTTCTACATTTTGTGATATTACTAGTTTTTACATTTATGAAACATTTTATAGTATGCTAACTTATTTTAATATTTTAGAGATTTTTTTTAACTTGTTAAAATTTAAGATGTGACAAATAGCCTTGTTGTCCCGAGATTTTCAATTGATTAACGTGTAACTTCTCCACGAATAATGATAGTCATAGTGAATGGTTGTACGCCTTCCTTGTTGAAATATTATAAAATGCTAGAAATCTATATAGTACACTAATTAACTCTACAAGCTACGCCAAACTGGCTAATAAATCTTAAAAGATGAAATAAAAAAGTTAAAGAAGCTATCAAATGATCAAATGAAAATTGATTGTTACCGCTTCTAGCAAGTTTGAATTTCTTTCTTGTAGCAATATTTTTATTAAGTGCTAGTAATCTATGTAGCTAGTACACTAAACAACTCTACAGGCAAACGGTATCGAACGCCAAGCTGGCAAATAAATCTTAAAAGATTAAGTAAAAAGTTTAATAATTAATTATACAAATGAATTTATTTCTTGTGGATTCTATTATAATGTGCTAGAAAATTTTGTATTATTTCAGAGAATATTAGAAATTTTTTTGATATTTTGTAGTAATTTTTAAACATTTCTTGTAATTTTATAAAGCATAAACATATCCAAACATAATATCAATCTTTTTGTAATATTTCTTCTAATTTTGCTTAGTTTTACATTAAATGTCAAGAAGAATATGAACAATATTGATATATATATATATATATATATATATATATATATATATATGATGTTGTTCAATCTTCCTCCCTCTCCTTCTCATTTTCCATCCACTCGACATAAACCTCGCACAATATCTTTATGTTTTTGTATCTTGAGCTATTTGGAACCAATTATTTTTGCACTATACAAGGTGATTCAAAATAGTTGGCTAAAATGATTTTTCCATCAAATTCTGAACATAAAATAAACAACAATGTTGTTCAAAATATTGCTTCGTTTCTGAGTAGTTTGCGTATAAAGATTTAAAAGATTTAAAAGCAGAGATTGGTTTATTTCAAAAACCTGAACGAACCGCCCTAATGTTTTTAAACAGTAAACCGGAACCGAAAAACAAAAATACGTATTTCTGAATCAAATCAAATGGTTTTTTAAATATTGCATTGTTTACAAACTTTAAATTTTTTATATTTTTCTATGCAAGAGTATAAGTAAAGCCACAAATTTATACAAAGCTGCAGTTAACTTGCAAAAGTGAAAACTGTTCGAACCAATTCAAACCATTCGGTAGGATTGAGAAATACGGTTTTTTGTTCTACAATGCAATTTCGGTATTTTATTTTAGGTTTCAAAAAATTATGGTGGTTCCTTCCGGTTCAATTCGGAATTCTGGTATTAAATCTTTACTGTCAAATTACTTTTTGTTCAGAATTTGATGTAGAATACGACCTTTTATTATTTGTCGCTTGTTAACTATTACCCTGTATGCTTGATTTTATTTAGCTACCTTTCCTCTAGCCACCATCTAAAGAACGAAGCCTTCTGTTTGCCTTTCTTAGTCTCGATGTTGTTATTTTTGTTGTTGATCCTCTATTTAATTAATTCGATTTGATTCTGTGGCGAAAATAATAATGGTTATTTATTCTATATTTTATTAAATTTTTTGGTCACTTGTTCTTTGTAACTGTGGCATCATTACCCACATCAGACAGATATGTAATTTAAGAGATTGCTTAATACGTATGTGATATTTATTGCAAATATTTTGTGATCTTTTAGAAACATGATACAATATTTCTAAAAAAATTACAAATATTTTTATTTCAATCAAAAATAAATTATATTATGGTTTCCAGTTAAATTTAAAAAACAGCTTGAATTTACATATCAATTAAATCAGTACAGGCGCAATATTTGCAGATATTAATTGGTTAAGTTTAATTACATTTTTGTATTTACTGGTTTTAACGGTATAAAAATGGCTTTTTAATTTTTTTAAATTATAATAATGTAATTAAAAAAATCATTTTTCCTTTAAATCTGCTGACAATAAAATTACCTCCACAACATTTAAAATAATTTTTGGTTTTTTGTAGCTTGATGTTTAAAATATTATATTAATAATATTCTACTTCAGCACCAAAGCTTGTTTGGCAGACAATCTCTTGTATAGATTGATAAATAGATTAATATATGATGCATTAAAAAGAACAGTTTTTTTAAACAAAAACATAAAATCTTAAAATTATTTTATTATAATATATTGGCCTAATTAATTTTTAAAGTACTCAAGTCTTTTATTAATTTCGTTTTCAATCAAAACTTTTATAATACTTTTTACTTTATTTGATTTAAGCTTGTCTTTATCTTTACAATAATCTTTATCGCTGTGGTTTAGCTGGAATCTAACCGATATCAGTTGAGATCCTAACTGCGGACGGTGATCTCTGTCTGCTGCGACTGAGCTGCCAAACCGGATATTCCGCGTCCTAAGAGGGATTCGATTTCTATCGTTATTTTTATGTTTAATTTAATACTTAGTTGTAATTGAAAGTACATACTTGTAAAGCTTCTACAATTCGTTTAAAAAAATGTTTTATTTTGTTTTGTTGATCCTTATTTTTTAGAACTTGTCGACAGATATGGAACAAATTTGCAATTAATCTCATTTTCTAAATTGTCATATTATTATATATAATTAAATTCCACCCAATAAGGACTTCAAATATTGAATATAATAAATAAATAGTTGTTTTGTATATATAAACTATAACAAACAAAAGAAACGGTTATTTCTTAAACAAGACAAAATGCAGAAATATTTCTTCCATAAGTAGCCATTTATCTATATAATTAAATCGAGAAATTGTGTGTAATTTTAATAAAATGTTGAAAATTTAATTTAATTAAATTCCATGAGTTTCTAATTAATTTCAATCAATTTTCTATTAATTTCAAACTTTGATTTAAATTTTTTAAATATTGAAAATTGCTGTTAAATTTTTTTGTGTTAATGTGTAATTAATTAATTTTATAGGTTTTCTTTCATCAATTTGATCTTAATTTTCATATGCGTTTCTAATTTTTTTTTGCATACGTTTTATTCGTGTTTATAGATTGTTAATATTTTTAAGGGCCCCATACACATCACAATATTTCGTATTGACTTTTGTCAAGTTTTGCGCAAGTTTCATAACTTACATACATACATACATACATACATTTTTTATAAATTCACGCCATTTTTTTTTAATTTTTATTAATTTTTGTCAACTTTTACAAGCGTTTAACAATTTAAATAATTCTCATAAATTTTTGACAAACCCGATTTTCATGTTTTCGCTTTCACTAGTTCTCAAAAAAAAAACAAAACAAAATTTTTATTGTTTTATTAATTTTTACAAATTTTCTTAATTTTTTGTTGACTGAGTGGTTATACGTCTTTTCTTACAAGAATAATATAAAATGCCAGAAATAAATCTGAAACATTAAATACCGTGCAAATAACCAAACTAACTGGCAATAAAGTATGAACATATTGAATTTTAAGTTGAGTTTGAGTTTTTAAATTTTATAATCAATTATTCAAATTCAAAGTTGCTACAAGCGGCAACAATCAAATGCGTACAATTGTTCGACTCTTCATAAGATGTACTTATTTCTGCATCGCATTGAAACAAAATTGTACCAAATATATGATTAACGTATAGCGCCACCGAAAATTTTTATTCTGTTCAATTTTCACATGAGTTTCATATTGTTTTGCAAAAATTTTATGAAACTTCAGAAATTTTCACCAATTTTAATTGACTTGCATCAATTTTGATACGATTTTTCATATATTTTTACCAAGTTTATCACTACTTTTATTAATCTTAATAAATTTTCACAAAAGTTTTTAAAAAAATGCATGTTTTTTATTCATCTTTGTGTACATTTTTAGCAATTTTCTTACATTTTTTCATAGCTTTTTTTTATCAAGTTTTACATGAGTTTCGTAATATTTCACATATATTTTTATAAATTTATTGTCCTAAAACTTTTACATGGTTTATAGATTTTTACCAATTACATACTATTTTCTTAAAATTTTATTTGTTTTGTTTCTACCAGTTTTTTTACAATTTGTGTTTGCAAGGGGGTTAGTTAAATAACCCTGGCATAGAGCTCTTACAATTTATAAGACGGCGCTTTTGCTGTTGTTAAAATGTTATTTAGTACAAAAAGTTGTATAACAATTCTAGAACATTGAACTAAAGTTTACTTTTTTTCTATATTATACACAATAAATAGCATAAGTTGGTCGTACTTAAAAAATACAAAATTTTTGACAGTTACCTGGGAAAATACAAATTTGTATTTTCCCACTTTATTATTTTATATGGTATATTAATAATATTAATTTTATATTAGATGAAATTTAATTTTTTTTACAAAATAGATCAAAAAGCATTTTTGTCGGTTCAACTTTTTGAAAAGTTTATAAAATTAGAAATTAGTAAAAATAACAGATAGGTATACAAAATTATACAAATTTTAACGTAGAGGCGAGTTATCGCGCTATCCTACTTCATTCAATCTAAAAGTGTGCCGCCTGGTTGTGATAGGGAGTAATATCGCATCGAACTCCGGCTATAGCTTTGCGTATTTTTTGTGTTGAACGAGCTAGGGCGCGGATAGGCGACAAAGGTGTTCTGCCCTTCACACCATTTGATCATTAAACAAAGAAGCATCAATCAAAAGCCGGCATTACCGCAGTCTGCACAAATAAAAATGAACAAAATACAAACTTAAGTTGATAATCTTCCTAAAGCTAAATTATGTTTATATAAAATAATAAACCCCCCTAGGGGTTTCCAAAAATTGCCGTTGCGGACGGTATTTCACGTCCACTTGGCGGGGTATTGGTTATAGTTTTCAACTAGCAATAATCGCACCTCGGATAAACCTCATTGGTTACGATATCGC
>JARJEC010071938.1:0-10300 GCA_030264575.1 Tachinus sp. AB-2021 | reverse complement strand
TGGTTGCGTGTGCATAAGATAGTAACGGCAGAGGCTATTAGGGGGCGCGACACGTCTCCTAGTTCGACATTAAACGTACGTCAACATGACGTCGGAAATATGACGTCTTAAAGTGACACAAAAATATGTCATTATGACGTCGAAAATAAGTCATTTGTTTGATTAAAAATTACGTCTATTATACGTTATCTGTTGGTTATATGACGTTATATTTACTAATATCTCCAAGAATTACGTTAATAAGACGTGATCTGTTGGCTGGGCTCTCACTCATACAAAATACTAATATAACTGCGGGAAAACTCAAAACTCGTGAATATATATTTTTATACATTTTATAGCTTAACGTTTTATTAATTTATGTATTGTGGTAAATTTGATTAGTATAAATGTTAAAATTTCGTTAAGTTTCAATCAACTATTCCTAATTGAGTAACGTATGTTTTATAAAAAGAATTTTATATTTATGGCTTTGTTTTTATTTGTGATTTTATGTTAATAATAAGATCTCAAAAAAATGTTACAAGAGCAGATCATTATAATATGAGTTTTATATAAAGAATGTAATTAAAGCAGGTAATTGCTGTTGTTGCTTCCTGCAAATTCAAACATGTTACCTATATTTTATATTTAAATTTATTATTTATTAGTAATTTTTTATATAAAAATTGCACAAACTCCGATCATGTTTTGATCGTTTGTAGTTGCGGTTGTTTTGTGGATAAATTTAGCCATATAATACACTTTAATTGAACGTCTTAATTTCTCTATGTAAACCACTATGCGCCTGCATAACCCAATAGAATTTTTACAAAAATCATGTACGTTTGAAAATCGCAACCTTAAAAAAAATCGCCCCTAAAGAGTTTTACTTTAATAAGAGTTTTAGTAAACGTGACAACGCTGTAAGTATAAGAAATAATCACCGGTGACGGTTAAAAAACAGGTGACATTTTTTAAAAGTTTAAATACTTTAAATGGAAGATCAAGCAAAAACATTCGTGATGAAAAATGTCGGAACAAACAATGAATATCAATTATAACAACCCAATTTTAGTTGAGTTTGGTGCTAAAAGTGATACAGATGAAATCAAATTAACTGAATCAGTAAAATTAATTAACATGCAGAAAGAAGATAGTGAAGATAGTAGTGTTAAAAAGTCTGAAATGGTTGTGAAAAAGGGTACTTTACCAAAAATTAATCGATTGAGGAAAGATAGTCCGAAAGCTCAAACGAAATTAATTTGGACGTTAGATGATTTTGATATTGGTAAGCCATTGGGAAAAGGAAAATTTGCAAGCGTATATTTAGCTCGGGAAAAATCATCCAAATATGTAGTAGCTTTAAAGGTTTTATTTAAAGATGCAATTAAAGAATCTAATAATGAACATCAGGTGCGACGAGAAGTGGAAATTCAGAGTCATTTAAGACATCCGAATATATTAAGAATGTATGGATATTTTCACGATGATACTCGAGTTTATCTTATATTAGAATATGCACCAAAAGGTAAGTCTAATAATTATTATTATTTTTGAAAAATATGCCTCTTTGTAATATACATGCATAAGATCCGTAACAATAATTAGTATATCTACTTGCTTTATTTACACTTTCTTAAAAGTAAATGCATGAAATAAATAAGCATAAATATACTTATATCGCTTCCGTTGTATATTGTAAATGTTCACATTGATGAGACCTACTGACTCTGAGTAGACAATAAAAACTTTAATCGAACACATCAAAGTAACACACAAATTGCCCGGGTGGTAAATTTTTCCTCTCATCAAATGGTCTGTTTTAACTTTTTGAAGTGAAACTTTTATAGTGAGGAAGTGAGCACAAAAAAAAGATAAAACTGAAATACTGTGGTGGTTATAGAGGCAATGAGGAAATGCGAATGAGTTAGACTCGTGTAGAGAACGTTCCTTCCTTCCTCTATTAATTGGCCAAGAGTAACTGTGCATAAGAGAGAAAGATAAAAATATGAATAATACAATGTTCCTTAAAATAATGGATATATTAGGATATTTGATTAATCAAATCAATAAGCTTCTTATTTTAAATATTTTATACAGGTTGTTCAAAATAATGCACATATTTAGATGTCTAATATTTGTCAAAAAAATTGATGTATTCAGATACTTTATAAATTTCCTACATTTTATACAATAATACGGGGTTGTTCAAAATAATGGACATATTTAGACATTTGATGATTTTTTTCTAAAACTTCCGATTTTAATACAGAGTTGTTCAATATAATGTACATATTTATATAATTTATATAGGCCTGTTTTTAACATGGAATATGTTTAGATAATATGTGTTTGATAATTTTTTAGTTAAAAGTTTCCGATTTTATATATTTTATATAAGGTTGTTCAATACTATTGCACATATTTGGAAGTTTAATATGTGGTTCTTTATGGACTTATTGAGATGTTTTGTGAATTATATGCAAAAGTTTCCTATTTTGTACAGGGTTGTTGAAAACAATGGACATATTTCTATACAGGGAGTTTGCAAAGTCCAGAAACGGTCAAATATTTCAAAAACAAAATGTTTTGCAAAAAAATTTTTAACGAATGTTGTAGGGTTTTAAAAGTTCTATTCAACGAACATATTTTTTGATCATGACTAAAAGAGCCTATTTGAGGTCACGGCAACTTTTTTTGAATGGAACACCGCATTTTGTATCACACACTGTCATAGATGATATTGAGACGTTTGCAACACTATCACCTATTTTGGTTGAGAATTGTTTAAATTATGACCTTCAGAAGTTAAGGGGGGACTTTCTCTGTTGCGTACGGGAGGGGGAAATCGCAATGAACGATAATACATAATACTAAATGTTGAATGCACCGTACATCGTCGGTACACCGATTCACGTTTACGACACCGATCTTTGTCGCGCTTAAAAAGCTCATAAATCAGACAATTCCCAACAAAAAATGTTCATCCTATAGTGTTTTGGAAACGTTTCCCTGTCATCTTTAATACCGTGCTAAAAATAGGGTGTTCTATTTTTACAAAGTTGACTTTTACTTTACTTAGCCCCTTTTACTTAAGCTTAAATGGATATGATTCTTGAATAGAGCGTTTACAACTTGTTTGTCTTATAAACGTTTTGTTTTTGAGTTATTTGAGCCGAACTTTACGAACACCTTCTACCTATTTTATACAGGGTTGTTAAAAATAATGGACATATTTAGATGTTTGATGAATTTCATGCAAAAAGCTTTCTATTTTGGGGTTTTTATAGCTTTTGTCAATTCATCCTCTGTTATACTATCCGCCACTTCCACATTTTGTTTTTTATCTACTACTTCACACTGCTCCCATACAATTGATGAAAATATTATTTCCATGATTTCTTCATTCCAAATCGTTTCTCGACAGGTATTCTAAATACCACAATCTATTTCTTGCACTCCTTATTTTACTCTCTTCGTCCACTTTCAAAATAATTTTTCATTTCCTTCAAAATTGCTGTATCTTAACTGGTCGTTAGCAGGGGGCTTGACTTCTCATAGCTAGTGCTGTGTATCAGTACTATGTGGAACACGGAATTAGGAAATGAAAGTGTAAATCAGATGAGACCACCGCGTAAAACACGCAAAATAACCCATTTAAGTGTAGACGTTAAACAAGTTGTTTTAAATATTTATAAAACAGAAATTGTAGATAATAATATCTATTACACAATAAATATATCATTATAGTATTGTGTTTCTTTTATTTATTAACGGTGACCGCACTTGATCCGTGCTAAATGCGAGCCTGTCTGTGTAGCAGCATTCGAGCTGTGCACGTGAAGATTGCGTGTATTTGTTTACTTCGACCCCACGGTGCAAATGAATATACTATAGCACTTTTATTTTAAATATTTTTCACTTTCACTCTTAACTGTTTGGCTTTCTTTCGCTCTTTCTTAATAAATGCATACATTTACCAAGGTTTAATTTTGATATCACAAGATAATGTTTATTCGGTTCCACGTACAACCCTAGTATCCCTAATTATACTTCTCAATCTTTTAATCAATTATTATAGGCTTTGGTTCGCCTGTATGCCAAGTATATGAATACGTTTATGCCTATACTAAGTGTTCGACACACAAACTAATTCCTTGCCATTTTCGTTCACTTTATCGTCATCGTACTTTCGTAACAATTTTGCTGATTCCAACCATTGTAATCACAAGAACAATTCTTTTGCCAGATTTACTTGCATTCAAGGTTTGATTGAGGTTTTACCAAAACTCTACATTTTCATCATCACTCTTGACGGGAGCATTTGTCGCCACTACGAAAATTCTACAGATGCCAATTTCCATACGTACCCATAATATTTTAGATGACAATTTATATTTCCTTACATACTGCTTAGCTGTAGAGCTTAGAATTGCTTCTACACCCTGACTATCATTTATCCAATCATATACACACGACCACAAGGCCAGACTACCATAATTCATAGTTAAGACATATTTTCCTTTCGTCTTTGTTTCACACACTCACAAAATGTCAAGTTTTCTTTCATTCATTTCTTTTAGCAATTCATGTTCTTTTCCAATAGTCTAGGTTTTTGCCAAATTGTCAACAGATGGACCGTGTCCTTATGACTTTATTATGGTTTTGGTCACCCAAGGCTATTGCACTAGTATCCTTTTTAGTACAACTAAAGTAGACCAGGGTACCACCGTGATCGTACCCGGCCTTATATAGTATTCTCTGCTAGCGGCAAGGTGAGATATATGTTGGCTCACTTTAGCCAATATACCAAAAAATGCAACAATTGGTCAGTCCTATCGTGTCGAGCAAGCCTGCACTATTCCTAACAATCCAGTATCTTATTAATAAATTTTGCCTTGTGTGGCTAGCTTGCCCGTGCCCTACCACTAGGAGGTAAGTCGATTCACCGAAATATCATCATAAACGGTTATTATACATAATAAACATATTTAGATATTTGATTAATTTCTTGCAAAAAGCTTCCAATTTTATATATTTTATACATGATTGTTCAAAATAATGGATATATTTGGTAATTTAAAACAGGCTTCTTTAAAACAATTAACATTTTTAGTTATTTGATGATTTTTTTACATTGTGGATCAATTGGTGTTTTTACTAGTCATTTTTAATATGCTCCATTATTACCATATGAAGTTTCACTTCACTATTGCGCTTATAAAAGTGATTCTGTCGTTATTTAAATATTCACTTAAATGCACAATCAGGAATCAGGAATATCCACAACACACATTGCCAGATTTATATTTACTGCATAACAACTAACTACATAAAATAAGGTTTATATGTCACGGTAAAAGTACATAATCGGGAAATGTACACATTTACAAGCTTGGTTGGTAAATGTTAATACGTGCAGTATCGTATATCTACCTCTACTGATAAATGTAAAAGTTAATGAGAATTATTAATGAAAATTATAGGAAAATTGGTGTAAATTATCATGAAACATTTGACAAAAAATAATGAGAATTGCAAGAAAAAAAGCTGTAAATCTACAAACATAAATAAAATTAATGTAAAACAATACGAAACTTGTTGAATATTATAAATAAATAAATTTATGAAAAACTGCTTAACTGAGGTAAAAATCCATATAGGTCATTGAAAATTATAAGAAAATTTATGAAAATCTATGTAATGTAGTGTAAAAAAGAAAATTTAATTAACCCTATAATTGGAAAAGAAACTGGAGCAAAACAATCTTGTAAAAAATTAATTGAAACTACGTAAATCAATTTGCTAAAACTACGTTAAAAAATTTCGTCAAATACGAGAAAAAATCCAAAAAAAACGAATAGAATATAAATTTTGTAGAAATCAAACAAATTTTAATGCAAAACTGATAATTGGAGGGTTCATGAGATAAATCGCTCCATAGCATCGGCCTTAAAAATATAATAATAATAAATAAATAAATATAAAAATAAAAAATTTATGTATTACTAAATTACAGAATTAAACTTGCGAATTCGGCGATCAAATAACCAATACATGAAGTATTATTGTAATAAAATTGTTTAAAATGTTTTGGCTTTGTGATTTTAATAGCGGCATAGTTCTTTTATGTACCAACTTTTTAAAATTTTATTTAGAAAAAGTTTTTAGAGAAATGTTTCCGTAGAATGTTTAAAAACTTATACTTACTTAATTAGAAATTAAATAAATCGCTGGTGGAGGAAGTTAACAATTTGACTAAAATAGTTAAAATTTGTTGGCAGGGTTATCTATTCATTATTGTTTTAAAGAAAACTTTGGAGAAATTAATAAATACACTATTAATGGTTTTTCAAATGGATTACATTGTTTTATTTATTTTAGGAGCAATGTATAAACATTTAATGTCGATGCCAAACAAAAGATTTTCTGAAGAAGAAGCTGCAAAGTATATTAACCAAATTGTGGATGCACTGAAATATTGCCATGACAAAAAAGTAATACATCGTGATATCAAACCAGAAAACCTACTTCTGGGTGCTAAAGGTGAAGTAAAAATAGCAGATTTTGGATGGTCAGTACATGCTCCCTCGTCAAGACGTACTACCTTATGCGGAACATTGGACTACTTATCACCTGAAATGGTAAAGGGACAAAAATACACAGAAAAAGTTGATTTGTGGAGCATTGGTGTATTATGTTATGAATTCTTGGTAGGAAAACCGCCTTTCGAGGCGACTAGTTATGGTGAAACTTACAAGAGAATTACGAAAGTTAGATACACACTTCCAGATTATATATCTGCAGATGCTCAGGATTTAATTAAGAAATTATTAGTAGCTGCTCCTAATGATAGATTAGAATTAGATAGTGTAATGAAACATCAATGGATTATTAAGCATATAAAAACGGATTCTAGATAAATGTGATTTAATTTAATTTTAGATATCTCAGGATAAATTTGTATATTACTATTAATTTTTAATTAGATCTTTTATTCTAATATTAAAACGAACCCGGCAAACAGTTTTAAATATATATTTGTGATTATGAATAGTTAATTTACACTGAATGGGTGTAAAGAAAATGGGTTTAGGGGACATAGGTTAGGTTAATATAATTCAGCAACATTTGCTTCCCCAGTACAGCTGTAAAATTTCTCAATGAGCTCTATATTTGATTAATTATTTTTTAAACAATTATTTTAGCAACAAAAGAAACTTTCGAATTATTTTATTGATTATCAATTAGCTTTAATAAATACCAAGAAAAACCGAACAGATTTGTATAAAAAATGTGTCTTATTTGTAAGCAATATTGTATCCCAACGATATTTTCAGAGCTAATATGTTTCTATTGACTCAATACATCATGGAACGGTTTTGTTGGCGGTTCAAATTTTTTTTTTGTTCTTATTTTGGAACAGTTTTGTAAAGCAGGATTTTGTAACGTCCAGGCGTCGCGTTCGCTTTCCCATTTGCAGTAGTGCTAGTCGACTTACTTAACTTACATCCGGACGCGACTGTCGGCTAGAAATCCTAGGTACCTTTTGTCTTGACTTACTGGCGGGTTACGTCTGGACGCGACGTCTGAACAAAATCCTAAATTAACTTAACTTAACCACTGCAAGTTACGTTAATCTGTTTCTTGTTTTTGACTTTGGAATGAAATTTTTATAGTAACGTAGTGAAATATAAAAAAATAAACGGTATCCAAGTGAAACATTTTGGTGGTCTGGGTGTGGGTATTGAAGGAATCCGAAAGAGGTAGACTGGAAACATTTGAAGAACAACCACTCTGCATTTTTGGACGAGTAGTTTTAGTGATCTGCAATCGCGTAAGTAAAATCCGAATTAAACCTAAATCTAGGATTTAATCTCAACACAAATAAAATCGGTCTAAAGGTAGGTTTTATTAAAGTTTATATTAGACTGCTTTAACAAGGATTTATAGCGCTTAAATTAAATTTCAGAAACGTCATGATTTAGTTACCGTTAATTATTATGACGCTACTAGTCTAATGCTAGCGAGTAAGTAACTTGCGATAAAATTTCTGAGATAACTTGCGAGAGTATTCGTATTCGTATTCGTATTATACATATAAACAAGTTATTTCCGTAAGTACTTTACGGATAGTACTTGCAACAAGTAATGACGTAAGCGTTTACACAGTAGACTAGCTAGAGCACTTCTCCAACGTGTAACGGGCAAGCAATTTTTGCTGCAACTACTTTTTGCAAGTTTTACGAGTTGCTGCTACTAATCTTGGAAAGTGTTTACACTATGCAAATAGTTTGGAATTGTAAAAAACTTGCAATATTTTTTCAAACCGTGCGTTATACTTAGCTTTTTTGTACTTGCGTCTGTAAATAATAAGCAGTACATAATATAATTAAATAAAACTTATATATAATTTTGAAGACATTGACACATTACGAATTTCTATGATTGCGAACAAAGCATTCTAGCATCCGAAATGTAACAAATCAAATAAACAAAATTTTGCGATTTTCTTTTCTTTACCGCATGCTCAAGCGTTACTTTTCCATACGTTAATACAAAAATATATATCTGTACTAGCGTGCGCGAAAGTAGCGTTTGATCGTGAGACACAAATACAAAAAACATGTATCATGTACGATAGGAAAGAATATTGCAGGTTTTGTACGATTTGCAATTTCTCGTACTCCATCTGCAATATTTTCTTTCGCACCTTACATCGTAAATAACTATTGCTTTAAAACTTCTGGTATCATTTTGATATTAGAAAAATAGGAAAGCGTTTTGAAAAGTATTTTAAAAAAATGATTAAATAAAATACTCTTACCGCCGGGGTCCCCAGTAAGACCGATATCAACACTTGGATGGGTAGGCGCATAGCCCGTCCTACCAATACCATTCACCATTCAGTAAAAAGGTCGGCACATACACATACCTACACAAACACCTTGAGAGGCATGCAGTTGTATAAAACCCAGCAAATACAAAGACTACTAAAAGGATTTTTATTTCATTTTTTTATGAAATTTATTTCACTACGAACTCATCGCGATATATTGAATAGCAGCGAACCGATAAAATAAAATATATTCTAGAAATTGGAGATTTGCGAGCACACAAGGAACTAAAAGAGCCGTCCCAATATCAACTGAGAATGCCTAAGTGTGTGTGTGTAGAAATGCCGACAATAGTTGCTTTAATAAAAATACCGTAACTAGTTAACATCTTACAGATTGTGGTATGACGATGTTAACGCTCACTGAAAATCATACTTCCAGACAAGTGAAGTAAGCTCGCCAGAATAAAATTAATACATGACAATGTTTTTTAAAATACAGTTTGTCAAGTAAAACTTTTATGGGGACATTTTTCAAGGTCAAATTAAGTGAAAATTACCAATCTATCTCAATTCCACTCATCGATTTTATATCTTTTTTCTTTTCTTGACATGTCAAATACATCAAAAATTTAAATTTGACGCAAAAGAGAGACAAGATGTAAAATCGATGAGTGGAATTGAGATGAAGCAACATCAACAAATCGAATTAGATATAAGTTAATCAATAATATTTGTCAGTGTCAGATACATAACCATATATCAATGTACGTACGATGGCGTAGCGAGAGACCGTCTACGATGCTAGTGGTTTTGGCTTCAATTTCCGCGATTAATATTGATATGAAAATCTAATGGCGCCTTAGGACGAGAGTTGACATCTACATCCTGGTAATGTCGCAAGATTCAACAGCATGAATTTCGTATAGAAAACACGAACTATTTTAGTAACAGTGACAAAACAAAAAAGATCATGTGTGACAGTGACAATATGGAGCACCAAAATACACAGCTTCCGTTGAAAAATGGATTTCGATGTTTCACATCTACCAGGCGTGCCGCAACTGCTCCACCTTTTTTAATTAATTTAATTCTAAAATACTTTTATAAAAGCTGCCATACCAAAATTAAGCGTGTGTCACGATTGTTTTATTTATAGAAAATAATTTCAAATAACTATTTTTACAAATGATATTTTATACAAAAATACTGATGCTACTCTACACCTGTACATCCTCCGTCTCTACAGTTTTTTTCCACCATTTAGCTTTCGCATAACGCAATTTCTAAAGAAATCGAGTGGGTAACTGGTATTACGGGAATCCACGAAAGTAGAATTTAGAGTCGCACCAGAACATTTATAAGAATTCAATATTTGTTATCCGAATATGGTGGAATTCAATGATAATGATAATGTCATATAGATATCAAAATGTATATATGGTTTGTGAATAAGATAAGTTGAAATATATATATATATAT
>JARJEC010071922.1:0-11595 GCA_030264575.1 Tachinus sp. AB-2021 | reverse complement strand
TTGGTATCCATTGCAATATATTGACATGTCAGTGGTTTTTCAAAATCGATAGTCGTGCAGATTTTGTTTGTAAGGTGTAGAGTGTGTTAAGGTTTGGCTTGCGGAGAGTGAGTCGGTTAAGATAACGTATTTTGTGGTATTGTTTAGGGGATTATTTGTTATTAGGTATAGAGCTAGGACAATTCCAATTAATTTGTTGCATTTTTAAATGAGCGGTTTTCTTTGTTTTAGAATGTATAGCAGCGGTATAGTTTTTTATCCATCTGTATATATTCTTTTATGTATGCAATAGTTTTTGTTCTAAGAAGGATTTTATCAATGTATTTATATTTATTGGTAGGGATATTGGTATGGACTTTTAGTGAACGGGTATGTTATACAGCAAAGTTGGTTCGAAAATCTGTGTTTTGTTTGTTGGTATGCTATGATATTCATTAGTTTTGTTTTGCTACTACAATAGGTATGGGTACAGCAGTTTCGTAAATAATCTAAGTTGTTTTTTATTCGTTGGCAAATAGTTGAAAGTAAGTGTCAATTTTAAGTTTTATTAGAAGGGAGTCAATGAGTGTTATGCTCAGTGCTCCTAGGCCTATTCTGAGTCAGTTTTTGTATTATTTGTAAGTTTTGGAGTTGTGATTTAGCCAGGTTATTAACTTATTTAAATAAGGCGTAATACAATTTTGGTTTTTGTTAATGTTTTGTATGTGTTTAGTATCGATTCTTATTTAGTACCTTTTTTGTTTATGTAAGAGTTTTCAGTATATTTCTATCTTTTTTTACTTTGCCTATCGTTTATTTTATCTGTTTGTTAAAGTTTATTTTTCTGTCAATGCATATTTCTAGAAATGTGATTTTTAGTGAAATCTTAGTGCGTTCCTGTTGTTTCTATTTCGTTTAATTTTATAGTTGCGTGTTCTGGTGTTTTATGCTTTCTGGTGAAGTGCATTATTGTACATTTACTTATGTATGATTTATGTCTTGATTAAGTTTGTTTAGTGAGTTTTTAAGTATTTCTAAATTAAATTGAAGATCGATTATATTTCTATTTATTTGTGAGTTACTTGCGTAAATCATGTTGTCAGCATATTGTATTGTGTTAAAATTCAGATTTTTTATAATTTTTGATTATTTGATGTCATAATGTATATCTTGTTTGTTAGAAATGATTGAATGTATTTTATGAATAGAGGTGAAATTTTCAGTTTTACTAGTATTTTGGTGAGCATTGGAGTGTGCACGTGATCGTGTGTTTGGTTTATGTCTATGAAAGCGGTTGAAGTTATTTCGTGTTTGTAGAGTTTTTACCGGTGGTCTTTGAAAAAGTGGTATATGACATCAGTTATACTTCTATTTTGTCGGAAATCATAGCTATTATTTGGTAGGAGTTGATCTTTTTCAATGATGTAATTTAGTCGGCTTTTATGATTGTATTTAGTATTTCTATAATGCATAGTAGGAGAGTTTTCATTTCTTTTAGTGGGTGTCGTCTTACTGAAGTGTCAGTGTCTTTACCATTTTGTGATGTATATGTATAGTAGAGGTGTTATTTGTTATAAGGAATGCTTTTGCTAATTAAATGTCGTTTTTGATTTTGTCAAGCGTTTTAGTTATTCCATGAAATGCTTTTATTACTCTCCATATTTTTTAATATTATATTTCGGATCGAGTCGCTCGCAAAAATTATGCCAGCTGTCTTGTTTGATTTTTTTTAGTTTCTAGTTTCTAGTTTTTTTTGCAATGATACAAGTTGTTGTGTATTTTTCGTGCGTTATATGATGTTTTGAGTTTATTTAGGGCTAAGTGTCGTTTGGCAATGACCATATTATATTCAGTTGTTCACGATTATTTGCTTGAGTGTTTTGTTTTAGTTTTGAGTATATTTGTATTTACCGATTTTTATATAGTCTCTTCTTATTTTTCGTAGCTTTTGTGTTTTCTGGCAGATTGTTTATCTCTGCTTCTATGAATTTATTGTATCGTTCTTAATTTGCGAGTTTAAACTTCTAAACTCATTTTCTTATTAAGTTTGTCTGCTCTATGTTGACTTGTACTTTTGATATTATTGAATAGTGGTCTTTTCCAATTAGATATTTTATTACTGTCCAGTCAATGTACGGTGCTAGTGTGTTTGAGGTTAATGTCAAATTTACGCACGATTTGTTTTCGTTAAGGTTCATTCTTATTATGCTTTCTTCGTTGATAACAATTAAGTCTAGGTTGTTTAATAGCATTTTGATTTATTTGCCTTTCTGCAGTTTTTATATGCTCCTCAAATTATGCTGTGAGCATTTAGATCGCCGATTACAATTGTATGTTCTGTATTTTGATTTATATTAGTTTGTCGAGTGTATTTTTTTATCTATCATTGAGTTTGCTGTTTAGCCCAATTTTTTGTAGACTTTTCACTGTAGTATGTTTATATGTGTGTTAGTCATTTTTTTGATTTGGTATCGGTGGTGATTTAGCTGTGTTACAATATTATTTATTAATTTTCACAAGTAATTGTGATTTTGTTTGTAGGGGTAGTTAGTTCTGTTTCAATTCCATTGGTTGTTCAATGAGTGTTATTTGTATTATACTTCGGTTATGTGTTTGTCGTTTGGTATTTTATAGTTATTTTATTAGCATATGTTTGATTACAAGGCTTTTTGGGTACTGTCAAGGCGTTGTTCTGTATTCGTTCTGTTTTCTGTATGATTTGTGGTTTTTGTTATTTGTATATTATCTCCACCACATTTATTACATTTTATTAGAGGTGCACGGCATTATTTTTTATATGTAAAAATTTGTGACAGTTTTGGCATTGTCTTTCGATGTATGTATGCGCTTTATACGATATTCGAAAAAACAATAAAACTCAATATTATTAAATTTGAGCAGTTTTACTAAATTAGTAGTTCGTATTGCCTCCACGCGCCCGTATTACAGCCTCCATACGTTGTGACATTAACTCGATCAAGTTCAATATTGCTTGATCTTCAAGAAGATCCGATTCTTGCTGATGAATAAGAGACAACTGGCTAGGGTGGTTGGGGTGGGGATACGAGCTCTAACTTGTCTTTACATCATATCCCAAACATGTTCGATAAGATTTAAGTCGGGACTTCTTGGGTGCCACTCTATTTGGTGGTGCGGTGTCTAGGCAATAAGGCGTTGTGTGTTTTGTTAAAGATACGGTCGGAACGTCATCACCGAGGTATTATGTAACAATCCTGGCGATATGTGGATTTGCATTATCATGCATTAGCACAAAGTTATCGAAATGAATGGTGCAAAAGGTACCATATGATCTTAAAGAACTTCATCAATGCATCTATGCACATTCATAGTAACCCTATTAATCAACACAGGGTCCGTACATCCGTTTATACGCGCTTGTACATCTTTGGAGACCTTTTTCGGGCCGTCGACTGTAAGATCAAGTTTCCAAGAAGCGACCCCAGCTTTTTCGGAGACAGAATTCCGAAACTCCAATAACATGTGCAACATTAAGTTGAGACCGGCCATCCTGTATTAAAGCAACCGCCCGGGCTGCACTTAGTTCACTAATTGCCATAATAACGATTTGATAATTAACAACATATGGTCAAATTAAATCTTTCCAAAACGTTAAAAATAATACTACATAGAGTATGGTATTTAAACAAAATTATTTGGTCACCACCTCAATCATAGCTTCTCCAATTATTAAGAATGATTCAAATTAACGATTTACCAAAACAATAATTTCAAAAAGTAATGATGTGAATTACTTAAAATTCAGACTGAGTCGTTTTTTTGTGCCGGTAGTTGTTTCAATTTTTCTTTCATTGTCGATATGTAGAATATATAGAATACATTTTTGTTAATTTTTGGCGCGGGTATAAGCGCAATAGTAAAATTTGTTTATTTCTGTCATTTTTTGTTAATGCGTTTGTTGCTGTTCGCAGTATGCACGTATTCTGCTTAAGGGATATTGTTATTTGCCGTTTTTGCTGTCCGTTTGAGTTATGACCAAGGTCGGGATGATTATGTATATACGTACTATTTCGTATTGTAGTGGCGTTTGACACTTCCAATGCATTTTTTTGTGCCGATCCCAAATAATTTTGTTTTTCACTAATATGGTTGTTTATAATGTTGGTTTATTAACAGACGGAAGTATGTCAACACGTCCTTGTTATTTCGCTGTCAATACTGTGTTTTAACAATAATCCCATCAATTTATTACGATGTTTTTGGGACTCGCGAGTGGAATGGATCCGTCATTCCCCTCCCTCGGCCAAGTTGAGCCAAACGCTTGGGCTATGTACGGCATTTTCTTGAACAATTGGTATAATACCGTATTTATAATAATAAATGAAAAAAATATATAAGAAAATGAGAATGAGAAAAGTTGCAACTGTTATTTATTATATATTTGTTTTGCCCCTGCCACTCGTTTGGTGCGACAAATGCATTGCCGGAACCTTTCTAGTTACGTCAGTTTAAAGTTTATTGGCATCGGCCTGTACTGTGTAAAATACTGTGCTATTTACGTAGTAGCGCATATGGGACTCATCGACATATGCTAAAAACTCTATAGTGTCAAAAGCTACCTATTCTATTGTAGTGAGATTAAAGTTTGTGCATTTGCATATTCTATTATATTTATATGACAATTAAATAATTTTGTATCTACACGAATTAGAAGGAAAACTAGTAACACCTAATTGTAATTTTGCAAATTTTTGAGCTTTTGAGTATATTTTGTAAGAAAATGCATATCGGTGCACATTTAGTGTTATTTAAAAAAAAATGAATTCTGAACAACTCGAAAATCAGCATATTAGCAAGGAACAACAAAAAATCTCCTGAAATAAATCCCTCTCACACTCCTATTATATCTGTTAATATAGAAAAAAAGCTTTTTCACATACTAACAGATATTGAAGAACCGCAGTCTATCATTTTTAATTAATCATTTTTAGACAAAAATACATCTAATTGTTGCAATAGAAACAATCAGATTTATTTACAGTTCGATAATTATTATCAAATATAGATAATTTTTATTTAATTAGTGTTATCTTTTGATTGTTACTTTTATTATTATCTTCTAATATTTTCTGTTTATATTAAGTTAAGCGTCTATATTTCCAACCTATTCTTTTTTGTTCTAGGAATTTTTCCGAAAATTTTAAGTAAATTTTTAATTTACAAATATATATTATATTAAGCATATGTTGGCATATTTTTATATTTTGTGCATATTTTTAATAAACTTTACATATTTAGTGCACATTTTGGCAAAATTGTGTGCAAATTTATTGCATATATATGCCCATATTTTTAACATTTTATTGCATATAATTCCCATCTTTAGTAATGACTATATAAAATCTCTTCAAAAGAGTTAAACGAAAACATCACTTAAATGCTTGCAACATTTGGGGCGTTAATTGCTTCTGGAAATTATAAAGACTACCATAAATTTATGGTAACCCTGTGTGGTTGCATTTGCGGGTGTTACGATCCCACAAATTTCAATGTTTGTTTATGATGCTGGGTTGACCTTCTTGGAAACGGAACTACCCCAGCTATTATCTTAATTTTTTTCACTTTAGATGCAAACTAAGGCAAGTCAAGCTCGCTTATTTTATGCAAATATCTGCAACATGAATAAGAGCATTACTTTTTGAGTTACAGATAATTGTTTATATTATAAATGATGAAAAATCAACTGCATCTCAAATTTTATAATAATAATATATTTTTTTTAATTTTAATTTTTTTTATTACAAAAATATTTATTGAAAAATAATAAACACTTGATAATGACCGTCACAGGTTAAAATAGTCGTCGTATATTGTTTTTTAATCAATATTTTTGTGGTAAAAACTGTGTAAATTATTTTATTTGTTGATTTAAAAAATTTGAATATTTAATAACAAAAATACTCAGTGTAAAGATAACCTATAATTTTATTTTATTAAAATATTTTCGGCACTTATTTTTAATGGCATCATAATATCAGGAGTTAATAGATTTACCAAGAGTTATCAAGTTAACTGTCGACAGTTACAATTTATTTTTTTAAAACGAAAATTTAAAAAAGGAGAGAGCCGTCGCAAGACGCTTGGTAGATGTGAAATATATAATTATCAATCCGAAGCTGGCAACTTTTGCCCTAACTCGCTATTAGATGTTAGATGTCACATCAAAAATATTTTTAATTGTTTTCATCGAACGATTCATTTAGGTTTTGTAGCGTAAACTGTCGCCATTATGTTTCTAAAACGTAATTTTCAAGACGTTGCAATAACATAATACATAGTATATTTCGTGACAAGAGTAAATGGCAAATTTAGCATATTACATACGAGTGAAAAATGTTACTCTACAAACCGCGTAGCGGCGAGCAGTGTAAATTTTCAAGTTCATTGATTTCGATATACGAGGCATATGCAGAAAGTAAGTTACGTTATTTTTTTTACTGCGGCAGCGCTGTAATCGCGTTTCCGTGCATACGCAGCAGTTGCTCTGAGTAAAGAAGAAGAAGATGAGTTCATTTTGAGCTCGCTGTGTGTTGTGTATGCATTGAAGTGCTTGTTTTGGATAGCGGCGCTAATTGAAAATCTAGCCGCTTGTAAAATCAATCAATGCAAATGTTTACTGTGAGACGCTTAAGAAACTGCGTTATGCAATACAATAAGAGACGAATAAGCGACGAGGAATGCTCACATACTATATTGTTTTGATTCATGACAATGCCTCATACTGCGAATGTGACAAGACAGCTAATTGGTTTCAGCAGGGACATGTTTCACCCTCGTAGATACAATAACATTTAAGTTATTAAAATTTTCTACTACAACTTTATTATAAAAAATGTTTGAAATGATTTTTCAAAATTGTTTTTACGTTGCCCTATTATATATTCACAATCTATAGAGTTTGATAAAATGAAATAAACATATTTTAAAAGATATTCATAAATAAGTTACAAACATATTTTGTACTACGAACAAAATTTTTACAATTCATTTTTAATTAGTAAAATTATAATGCTTTTACGTACATCAAATAAAATGGTCTCAAATGGCTCAACCGTTCTGGTTAGATTCACGTTCGCTTATTATATTCTTTCGAAAAATATTTTACTCTGACAACTAAAAGGTTTAGCCAGTATAAACACAAAAAAGTCAGACATCTGGTTAAAAACATCTTTAAAATATTGTAATTGCTGCGGCACAAGAATAAAACTGTGCAATAAATATGTATACAAGGGTCCCTTAAAACGATTTTAAAAATGGTTTTATTAGTTTTCTGCTATCGTATCTTTTTTTTATAACGCATAGTAAAATATTGTGCAAAAATAATATTCTGTGCGTCGTAAAAAATAGTTTTTACATAATTGCACAACGTTTTCTATTGAAAAATACGCAAAACTACTACTGACTGTAAAAAGTATCCAAACTTGCATAACTTTTATGGTACTGAGAATTGATAAAATTTATTGAGAAAACTTGGCCGACGTAATAAACTGCAGGCTAAGAAAAGGGTTGAAATTGAGAGCACATCGTAAAACAAATTATAATACCCAGAATTGTAAACATAAAACGATATAAAAATCTGGAGCAACTTTTCTGCAGACGTAAAAGTGAAAAGGGTTTTATTGCGCTGCGATAATATTCTGCAAAATGTGCAAAATGCTATCGATTTGGTAAATCTAGAGCATCTAAAGAGTTGTTTGTATAGAAAAGTTAACTTAACATTGCGACATAAAAGCGCTTTCTTAACCGTTCACATTGCATCTATTAAACAATTATGCAAATTGCAAAAACATTTGAAAAGGATTAAAGCTAAGAAATTTATTTATTGATATTGCAAGAAATAAAATGCAGTTTAATATATAAAATTGAATAATATTTTTAATTAACCATCTAAAATTACTGCTCTACAAGGAATAAATATTTAATAACTGTCAGAAATAAAATCGAACAATAATTTTCATTTTGTGATGTGATATTCGAGTCTACCTGAAATAAGATTTAAATATGAAAAAGAAATTTCAGTAGCACGTGTGCATATAACCACTTAATTAGTATACAAATAATATCGACGATGAAACGGAGAAATGACGAGTACGACATTATATTAAGTTGTATAAAGTTATGAGCTTTTGTTATTAACCTAAATAATATTTAATTTAATTTTATAATTATTGTTAATTTGCACAATATCATTTTCTGTAGGAATGTTGTCATTATGATGGCTGTATTTTTGTAAATGATGTGGGTGCAACAATTTCAACTTGTTGAAATGTTTATTAGTTATTTACATTCGAAAGCCGTAAGTTACATTTTACAGCTCGACAACTATTTAAGACAAAAGCCCCTGGGGGGTGTTGGAACCGTTTCGGGATTCGGAACTCGGGCGTAGAAGTAGTAAGACTCAATTTTTCAATTCAATACTGGCTAATTTTTTATTGCAACGTATCCTTATATACTAAATAATACGATAAGGGTGGTCTTGTGTACACATGTTGTTCGAAATGGTCATATGGTTTATAAGGGATGTAATAATAACTGCATTAGCAAGTTGCATATTAGTACTATCAAGGAAGTGCTTGGGTACGACAAAAAGTAAGAAAATAAAACTTAAATTTAAAAAAATGTCCCAAAATTGTCAGCGTCTTATACTGAATTTAGTTTAATAATTTTTAAATCTATACATTGTAATTTTATCGGGTAGAAGGGCATCCTTGGTGATGTAAGTTTTTCCTATATGGAAATCTAATGCCTTCTATATGGAAAATATTATGGTCATGGTCAAAGTAGAATAGGCTATTCTCACCGTAAAATCATCATATAACGCATGCTATCAGCCTTCTATGACACACAATATGGCTTCTC
Source organism: Tachinus sp. AB-2021 (assembly GCA_030264575.1). Classification (NCBI taxonomy): domain Eukaryota; kingdom Metazoa; phylum Arthropoda; class Insecta; order Coleoptera; family Staphylinidae; genus Tachinus; species Tachinus sp. AB-2021. The sequence goes on along the minus strand of JARJEC010071922.1, from coordinate 2,718 downwards.
ATTTAATAATCCAATATTATTCACATCCATTAAGATTGGTCGAGATCTTGGGAAATCAGATCAAACCACACATCTGTTAAATTTTCCTCTATAGATAAGACGCTTCTGCTTGATCAGTAAATTCATAAACTCCTGGAACGCCTTCCATAAAAACCATTACGTTTCTTTTTTTCATTCCGTTGTTCGAAATGCCCGTACCATTCATTTTATCAGATGTTTTAGGTTCTTCCATTAAATTGAAATTGGCTATTTCATTTTCAAGTGACCCTCAGGTCATGACTTAGTGTGGAGTGACTAAATGTTCTACATCTCCTGTTAATTCGAATGCTCCCAACATTTTTTAAAGAACATTAAAAGAATCTTTATTGATACAATTTATAGTTAAAATTTCCGGCTTTGGACAAACAAACAGCTTCATTACTGGTTGTATTTTTTAATTACAAATTCGGCAATTGAAAAGGATTAATATAAATAAACTTTGCAGCATGTATAGATTATACCGGTTGATTTTGTTTACAAACAAAATCTATTTTTGATAATTGAATGCAATTTAATAATTCTATCGTAGAGAATGTAATAAATTGTTGCTTATTTTGGTTAATTGCAAAATATGGATCTGAAAGATCAATAATTGAATATTGATTACCACTAATTTTAGCTGGAAATGCAGTAGTTTTGATTAATAAAAAATGTGTTGCTTCAAGTAAAGGATTTTTTAAAATGTGAACTAAATTGTTGTAAATATTGCGTTTTTGTCGGTTCTAGAAATAAAAAATTCAAATAAAATGAACTAATATTGTTATTCCAGATAATGTTTTTATCTATTCGCATGAACAGTTACTATAGTTCTACCCATTTTGATTTTATAGTTAGATCGAGGTTCTATAGATATAATGGTATATGGACCATTTTAAATTGCATCTAATTTTCTACTTCTATTTTGTGAGCTTTATTATGTAATCACGCTTGGTCATGTTTATCTTAATTATTTTTAAAACTTTTCTTGTTTTTTAAAAAAATATTCCCTTGCAATTGTGTTGAGTTTTGACTAATTAAATTTGGTATGTTAGCTTTATTTCCAAATATTATTTCAATAGTATAATAAGTATAATAATCCCAATTGTTTTGACTTGAATTTATAAAATGTCTCAAATATTCCTTAAGAGTGCGATGACTTTTTTAATGCATCATTTGATTGTGGATAATAAGCCGAACAGATAATCTTTTTAATTTTTTAACATAATGCACAAATTTTTAAACAAATTGCTCATAAAATTGGTTACAATTTTTTTAGGTGTGCCAAAAATGCAAATAAATTGATCCAAAAATACATTAGCAAGAGACGCTGCTTGTTGGTTTTCTACAGGAATAGCTTGCGTAAATTTTGAAAGGTCATCTTGTATTGTTAAAAGATACTTATTTCCATAGTCTGTTTCAGGTAAAGGTCCTACAATGTCTAATTTTTTTCACATTTTTGTGATTTGCAATATTTTATTACGTTGGCAACTCAAACAAGTTTTAATAAAAGTTTTAGAAATTTTTTATACGTTTATAAGTTTTAAAACATCCTGGATGACTTACTAATGGATTATTATGATGTTCATTCATAATTTCTATTTTTTTGTTTTTCCATATATTGTCATAAATATTATTATCATAAATTAATACTTTTATATCATACTTCAAAAATATAAATCGTATTATTGACCTATTGGCCATTTAACTCTATTGTTATATTTTAAATGAACAAAAACAATTTTATTGATTTTATTTTTAACACATTTATTGAGTAAATTTATTAAACAATTAAAAATGTTATTGTATTCTATTTTGTTGTAATTACTACAGACAAAACATTCAACATTTGCTATATTATATATTTTTCCTAATTGCAGTTTACTGTTATCATCTTTTAAATAAATAAATATTAATTTCATTAGTATTAATTTTTAATTTGGAGTCTTTTAAACAATTCAGTGATGCGAAATTGTAAATAATAATTATTTATTAATTACAACTTAAATTTTTAGAGCCTAAGTTGAAATTAGAATATTATAATTATTAAATAATTACTACGCCATTACTCCATTTTGAAATAAATGTTTGAAAAATTCACCTTTTTGAGTTATGTGTGACACATACACTCATACATACATACAGTTTTGATCACATAAATCTAGTACAAGCAATTTATATCTAGTTATGCAATTATCTAAAATTGTTTATTATAAAGGTGAATTTTTATATTATCTAATCTATTGACAAATTTCATTTTCATTATAAATTAGTAAAGACCTTATTGCACAGACTAAATATGTTTGTACTAGATTTATGTGAGTATGAATATACATACATACAGACATTTTTCTAAAAACCATCTACATCGATTTAGAGAAGCTCAAAATAGATATTTCCGTTCAAATCTCGATTTTGAAATTGAGGTGAGATCTATACTAGATACAGTAGTGGATACATGACGTCAATACTAATAGCGCGTATTTTAATATAGTTTTAACTTGTTGAAATATTTATGGAAAAATGACATTTGTCAATGAAAATTAAATTAATTATAGTTGCAGTTTTGGTCAACAGATAGCAGTTTTTGAATTAAAATATTCAATTTTTATATTAAATTAAGCACTAAACGGTGGCATATAAAGTATGGCCCCCCCAAAACATTTTCTATTACGTTTTTTGTTTTGGAAAATTCTTGAAATA
>JARJEC010071861.1:0-10243 GCA_030264575.1 Tachinus sp. AB-2021 | reverse complement strand
TCAAGAAATTATTATAATAAGTTGTATGTTAAGTAATTTTAAGATAATTAGATTTTATTTTGACCCTTAAAAAAGTTGTATACAATCTGATTTTCTATCCAAATACTTTAGGTAACATTTTTAAAGCTGATTGTGGGTAAAATAAAAAAATAATAAATGAAATAATAAAAATAAAAATAAAAACATCTCTTCATTTGGGTCCTGGGTAAATATAATATTATAATATTAGTGTGTACAAATATTTTATAATAAATTATTTTTTCGTTCATTAGTAATAATCGCATTTATTTTCATCTTCTATCAAAATACGCGTCGCTTGTATATATAGTAATAATGGATCCGAAATCCATTATTACTATATTTACTATTATATCCACAGCTAGAAACGACCGCCGAAACATAAACGCTAGACGTCTCTATCAAAACATGTGACCGGGACGCATGGCCGTTAAGGTTTAAAATCCAACCTTAAATTTCTGACAAAGCAATTGAAATATCTTTTATGAAACAATGAATTGTGTTTGGCAATCTGATATATTTCAATCGGGAAAATTAATGTCTTGTGATTCGTGCTGGAAGAGATAGACTTGTACTATCTCTTCGAACTAAATTTGAGCGGCTTATAACTTATAATTAATATGTTGAGCACTTCAATTTAGAAGTATAACATATCAATATAAATATTATCATCTTTAACTAATTTTTGCATAATCAATCCACCACATTGTGACAATAAGAAAAGTATGATTAATAATTAATTAATTATTTTTTTCTTGAAATTGCTTTGAATATTTACTATTTAAATTGTAATTAAATTCAAAGTTCATTTACTGAATATAATATTTAAATATACTAAAACAAGCATTTTATATTTAAAATTAATATATATACAGAATGCAACAATTAATATTTATAAACATTACATTAATAAAAATATTAACACTAAACCGCAAATATATAATGATTATAAATTACAATTCAAAAATAATTAATGTTTTCATAATCATTTAAATATTATTATAGTAACTTTCTTGTTTCAAAACTATGCATTTTGTATTTAACTTCGCCGTTACACATTATTATTTAAATTTTATTTTTATTATATTTTCAAAATACCATATAGCAATGTTATGAAGACATCTAGTAGGACCCAGTGAAAGCTCGCGAGCTTCTATGAAAACTAAATTTTCACGAAAATCGATAGATAAACTTATCGGAGCCCTTTATACCGACTGCGGCGACGCCTGGAACTACAAAGCAAAGCGACGCCGAGCGCCGCAGGCTAATCGAGACCTACAACGCCAGAGGGAGCCACTCAAAAGCACCGCATTTTTTTATCTCGCACCTAAATATCATTTTCAAACAAAGGATAACCTTGTCAGACATTAAATATAATTATGGGTATATTTTAATAAAAATATCAGGTAAAAATGAAATTCAACTAACAATTTAGAAAATATAATTCTACAAACGTTTGAATTATTTGGATATAAAATAAGTCGATTATAATGCATTATGTTAATGCAATGGAATTTTGCACGATACGGCTATAAAGCAATAAACTTGAGTTGCTGGAAATAATAATGTTAATATAACCAATTATATTTGTATATCAATGTAAGTTTATTATTTTTATTAATTGGCAGCGTTACGTTTTATGTTATGATAAAGGGTCATACCCCCTTTTTTACTTAATCAGTTTATGTAATACTACAAGCAGCGGATATGATAAATAATTTATAAATGTAAATGCAAAACAACTGTTAGTCTAAATAAGTTGTCTAATTAATGCAAATCTTGTGTCATACATATGTATGAATGGTGTGTGTACGTTCTGGAATAGAAACAAATTTTCTTTCTAAAGCACGTGTCGATAAGGGTGTGCACGTGGGTACTTGCTACGGGATAATCTGCATAACGGGAGAAGGATCTTGAATAGCAGACGCTACAACGTCGAAAGGTCCAACGTCGAATTCCTTCGCATTTCATTATTTGCTACTTTTATTTTAGAAAAATTATCTATTTTATTTACCATATTAAACCCAATCAATTGGACACTAAATCTAACTAATTAGATAAACATCATGCAATTATGTGCATGAATATTTTTAATAATTTATTTTTGTTATAAAAGTTATGATTATAATTAGAAAAAGTGGTTTGTAAACATTTAATAGTCTCCATTATACTTTTTTAATTTAATGTGCAAAATTGATTCCAACAAATTAATACAAACTCTGCTTTTATATGGGCATTTGATCACTCATGATTGACAATTTCAATAAATGTTTTTATTGTTAAATATATAAATATTTATTAATATATATTATATATCATCAACTGACAAAGTTCATAAAATGGTACTTTATTTATAATTAAAATTGTTAAATAAGTATACATATAATATATTTATGTGGTTGTATTTTGCATCAACAGTTTATTAATGCCTGTACCTTCCTTTTGCGGAGAGTTCAAAAATATTTAATATAAAATTTTTTACTTGGCTTGAAAAGTGAATTAAATATTTATTACACCCTTCAACTGCATTTTCTACTATGAGAAAATATGGTATGTAACCTACATGATAACCATAGATATTGCCTGTCCATTTACCTAGAATAAGCACCAAATAGTGAAAAATAAAATGCAAAAACATATGTTCCAATATTGTTCTGATAGATGATGTCGTTTAATCATCTATCAGAACAATATTGAATATATTAACAATAAACTCCTGTTATATATAACAAATGGGTTATGGTTATAAGTAAACATACATGTGCGTTGAAGTACTCTAACGCTAATATGATTTTGTCTTGAAAGAAGAAAGATGACATAAACGAAATATATAGTACATGAGCACTAGGCAGGTTAAAGTGTTGGATAAAAGTATTAAATTAAATAAAAAATGAGAGTATGCTTGGAACACACACAATAGAAGTAGAACCTTTAATTGTATTATAATATAATTATACTGACTATTTTTTTATTTTTCTACACGCCATTAAAGTAACTGCAAATGCTCATCGCATGCTATAATACAACCAATCATATCATTATTATAGTGAGAATTTTTAATGTACCTTTATTATACTGAGAACAATTTCCGGTTGATTCGTTGTCGCAGAAACAATGTAAAAATTATAAAATTGGAACCAAAATGTGATTAATTCACAGTAATTAAATATAATTTATGAGATTGACATTTGTACTCTAATTTATACTCGATTTGTTTGTAAGATTATAAAACTAATAATACATCAAAAAATAGTCTCACCAAATACCACACGAGACTGAAATGTCTAGTGGTATTATTACTGAAAATTAAATGTTAAACGTCAGTGTCTTATTTTCATTTATGCATAACCAACCTGCTACTCATTACACTACGCCCTAAGGATACATAATGTCATGGGGATGGCACTTTAGATACCCGTGCTGGTCCCAAGCCGAAAGTCTCAAGGTCAAATTTTACTTCAATCTCGCCCGTATTGTTTTTGATGTTGCTAGCTGTTAACAGCTGTGATCAGCTGTTTCATAAATCGTAAAGACGTAAAGACGTAAATTTCCTATGGACAATGATGTAAGTAACCTTACAATTTTATTTCAATATTCCACCTTTACAAATTATTATTAATTGTGTGCATACAATATGTTTTATTTAACCAACTTATAATGTACTGTGGTTCTGATAAAACGATCTATTTTTTTTTTTCACTTTTGTATTATCAGTTTTTACAGTGCTTTTTTGTTATTGTAGCGCAACTATGTTACGGCACCTTTTTTGTTGGATTTTTGGCATTTTAAAATTAACTTTCTGATTTGATGTGATAAATAGCAACTTTCCAGCAGTGAATATAAATGCTCATACAATGATGGTATGTTCCCTGGATTAAGCGCACCATATTTTGTAACGAGTTTAGTTATGTGGTATACCGACGTAGACGGATGTTTAGTTCTTTATATGTTATGTTTCAGGCCAGAATCATTTTTTATTTTATATAAGTTTATAAAACTATTTACTATTTTTTTTGTTATAAATTTCAAGTATAATTTTGGATAAAGATGTTTTTTATATGTTTTGTTTCAGGCCAGAATTATAATAATTAAATAGTTATTTCATATCATTTAATTTATGTAATTTATAAAGTAATTTTTAATGTATTTTTTAAATTTTGTTTTATATCATACTAATTTTTTAATTTTTATCCTTTTTTAATGTATTTTCAATCAATTTCTTTTATATTATTAATAATGTACATTTAGAAGGTATATTGTATATTACTTGTAAATTATTTTTTCATACTGCATTTTTTTATTATTAATCAATAAATTTGTTCATTGTATGATGATGATAAATGAATGACAAAATTTGTATATTACCACATACTTATACTATAAATATATATATATATATATATATATATAATCACATTAATTGAGAGTGCACTTTAATATCTATAAAATTGATTTACAAAAAAAAATGCATAATGAAATATTTCATTATTAAAGATTTGTTAATATGTAACCTGATTCGTACTTTATTATATGTATCTTAAAACTATTTTACTTTTTATTTAATCCTATATTGAATATACTACAAAAAATGTTTTAATTTATAAAAAAAGTTTATTTATAAATTAAAACATTTTCTATGAACTTTATTTGAATTAGAGCATTTATAGTTCCAGCATATTCCCCCTCCATTTGCGACAGTGCTTCTGTCGGCGCAAAAGATTTAATTAAAATCGCACGGTTCTAAAGAAATACATAGATGTAGTCTATCTATAAAGTCTAGGTTATCTATGCGCAAGCCTATGCGTACAGGAATTGCACGCGTCCCCACTATATCTCATTGGCATTCGTTACTGCTTATATCCCTACCCGCTCCCCTCAATATGTATACATTTTGCCTCACCGCTTTTTCACGTTTTAGCTTCAACAAGCAGCACAATAATATAAAATACTATAGTATAACGCATAATCACATATAGTAGTGAAATATTGTCATTTAACCCGTATTTAACCAGTAAGTACTACTGGCAAACAAGTGTCTCTTAAGTACTACTAGCGGGTTCCCAAGACCCATTTATTTATTGCGTCTTTAAGATAGTGATTTGAATAAAACAATTTTTGCTTTTATTTTGTCATTTATTATAATACATTGGAATCTTCGTTAACGGACACTAACGGTGCAACTGATTTTGTCTGCTTTTTGGAGGTGTCCCTTAAATAAGTCTGATAAATGATAAATGCAAGTGCGGTCTAAACTGCCCTGTTATAGGAGTTGTCCGCTTAAAAGAGGTGTCCGCAATTAGAGATTTCACTGTATTTCTAAACTAAATTAGATAATTACAAAAAATTTATATAATTTGGATAGACCGTTTCATTACATTTTGCAGTTTTCAATAATTTACTTTTCCTACATTACATTATGTATACATATAAATAATACAGTTTTATGTTATTTATGTTATGTTATTTATTACCGCTTACCTTAAAGTGTAAACTATGATACTCTACTCCCACTCCCACAACTATCGGGTCCTGGGGACCCATATTGTATTATAACTAAAAAATTCTACTCCAACAATACAAATCGATTGGGTCCCCAGGATCCGCTAATAGTACTAAGGGTTAAAAACAAAGAAAAGAAACATTAAAAAATAACAAAAAATGAATTTCTGGAGAAGGAAAAATTACTAACGACAGAATCCAAAAAAATCTGTCGAGTAACACACAACATTGCAAAAGAATATGAACGCTAAGATTGTTTGGGTATGTACAAAGAATGTCAAATGACAAAACAAACTACCAAAACAAGTATGGAAATAAACGCCGCAAGAAAAAGAAAAAGAGGACTTCAAAGGAAGAGCAGAAGAGAAGGTACAAAGAACAAATAGATAAAGATATAGGAGTACCTGAAATAGATAGAAAAAAGAAGAAACAGGAAATTAAAAAATGCACCTAATATACATATATCTAAAACGACCATTGATCTAAATAAAAATTCACTCGTTACTTGGAGGGTTGACTTTTGGTTAAGAAAAACTTGTATTAAACACTCATTCTTTCGGATCGGAAGAAAAACTAAAACTAATAATAAGTCCTGTGTACTGTCCAGATGTAGCGTGCACGTTAGACAACTCAATAATCCAGGTAGGAAATCCTGAAGTAGCGGTAACATTTTCAGATGTGGTCGGTAATACTTCTCAAGAATAGGCCGACGTGACGTTAAATAATGAATTAAAGAAAAAAAGAAGTGACATACACAAAAATTGAACTAATAAACTAAACAAAATTTGTAAAAAGTACAATATTATATAATAATCTAGCATAAAAACAAAACCTACAAAAACAAATTTAAAACTGAGCTAAAACAAAGAAATTAAGAGACAAACGTTAAAAAAATTGAAATTAGAATATTAAAATTATTAAATAATCGACATGAAATCCAGAAATATTTTCGAAGCATTTCTTCTATTTGAAAGCCTAATTTGTTTGGGTGCCCATTATATGTATGTATACTCTTGGAATGCTGAGTTTCGACTGTTTTTCCATGTTTTGGACACTCGCCCTAGTGATTGTTTAAATAATCTTACGTTTCTGACAATTTTCACTAATCTGTTGTTGATTATACTGGATTCCAGAATTTTTCAGCGGGTTCATCTTTTATTCGACATTCTTCTTATTTTTGGTCTCTTAAGGTGTGACTCAGTACCTCCATTTCAATTGTGTGTGAAATTCCATTGTTTTCGGCCGACCTTGCTTCCGCTGTATTGATAATTATAAGTCTTATACAGGTCTTGTATACTCTAACTTTAATGGCAGTACGCATTTATAACTAATTAGCAAAAATCACACGCTTTAAGCCAAAAAGTTACTAAAAACTGGACATTAGAAGCGTTTATTGGATGAAATCTAGTTCTAGATTTAAACTAGTTCATGTTAATAAGAGAGTTTTTATTGCTATCCATAATTTTAGTCGCACCATTACAATTGACAACCAGTTCACTCACAGACTATTTAGTATAAGAGCTTAAATAAATATACTTTTGTAAGTACACTAAAAAAGGTAAATATTCCTGGTGCATTAATAACACCAGAAATCGATGTATTTTATTATTTTAGTGTGTTTGGTTTTCAGAGAGAGTATACTTTCGTTTCATATGCTAAAAAAACAAAAAAGTTATTTTATTATAGAATCTGCATTATGACAATTTTATAAATGTATCATCATATGAGCAATATAATAACATTTAAAATAATAGTAAAGATGACGTTCACATTATCGACAAAAGGTGTGCAACTTATATTAAAGATTGGTGAAATTAAATTACAATTACTTTTTGTTAAAAATTAAAGTAGCAAAGTAGAACTGCTTAAGTTATTAAAAAAATCAGAAATTCAACGGTGACAAATGACAAACCTACTTCTACCAGCATTTGAAAATAATTTGGACCCTACATTAGCAGAGAATGAAAAACACCCAAAAAAAGAAAAATATATACTACATGCTATTCAAAAACTCGCTTGTCAAAATTTGTCCCCCAAATAGTGTTAAATTATTTACACGAATTTTTTTATTTGTCTATTTTTGTTTTTGCTCAACAACAGTGTTCAAATAAAGCTACATCAATATTTTTGTATGCTATATAAAAATTATACATAAAATTAGCATCTCTCAGATTAATCAATGGTTATTTATTTATCATGGCTACATTGCTGGAGTATGAGACTTGCGAGAAGAGCGAGCGTAGTTAGCGAGGCGAACACCAGAGGAAGACAGCAAAATGTATTTCGGCCGTGATGTAGATAATATTTTTTAGGCGTGCTACAATTTTATGTATAATTAATTTATGTCTTTTGTATCCACACTTTCAGGCCGGGCTAGTGGCAAATGTAAATGCGCTGAGAAACATTGTCTTTTACATAGTCACCAAAAATTTTTAATATGAGCGACTTTTGGAAGGCGAATATATTATAATAAATTAAAACAAATCTTTTCAACAACTAAACCACTACTACGTCTGCCAAATGCCGGATTAAATTTACTAAAATATGTGATAATTAAAAATATTAATGAAGCCAATTTGCTTGCATTGACATAGTGGAAGCGCGCTAGGTTTTTTCTCGGAACCGGTTATAACTACTCGGATTTTGATGATTTTTTTTAATGTCCGTAATTAAATATACTTCAACCTTTATAGTTTAAAAATTGTCGCTTTTTTAATTCACTTTTTTAATTTTTAAATATTTCTGTTAAAATAATATTATTTCTAAAAGTAAAATATCTAAAAAAAAACATTTACACAGTAAATACCAAGTACAAAATACAAATAAGACTTCAAAATTATGGACTTGATATTTCCATATCTATTTTAAGAGATATTATCATCGTAGAGCGAAAGGGAAATTGGCAATTACATATATTGCGTTAAACTGATGATTCCATTTTTCATGTGGCAGGGCATTTTCCATATGCCAAATCCGTACAAATTTATTTATAAAATACGCAAAAGATGGATCCAATACAATACAAGAAATTTATTGACGATATGTCAATGTTCCTTTTATAAATGATATCGTATTGAACCGTATTGTATATATCTTTTTAAAAAATTTATCAACATGTTGACGCCACGGATACCAAAATTACAAGAGATATTCAAATGTTAAGCGACTGGAGGAATGGTTCCGGTCTCATGATCCTTTTCTAGAAATTGACTCTATTTTTAGTATTTCAACAGGTGTTACTGGCAATAATAATACGATGCTTTTGAAAGAAGTTTCGAATGTATGCAACTAATAAAAGATTTTTTTAAAGAAATTAAGTTCAGTTAAGTTTCAGACTGAAATTGAAGTTGAAAATTGAAGAATAAAGTTAAACCATTATTTGTTGCTACAAGTAAAATTAAAATAAATGATGTTCCGATTGATCCTCTCCTACTTTTTCAACGTATATGCGTATTAAAAAGATAGAAGATAAATATTCCCGGAATATAAATTAAATATAAATTGGCTCCTTACCCATGATGGGGAAATGAGAAAAACACATATGCCTATTTTTTAATTTTTTTCCATGAATCTTTGGAGATTGTCAATGATATTAATACCTATACCTACATTATCAATGGTGGTATGATTAATATCATGTTAAATAGCAAATTCTTATCTATATTAATTCATGATACCAAATCAAAATACGCATGCTATTTATGAAGCTTTAAGTATTAAATATATTTTTTCTATATATAATGCTCTTAAATTTGAGTCAACCTTTAAAGCTATTTTGATACAAATATTTTACAAAAACAATAGTAAAAGATGCTCTTTCACAATTGGCCAATTTACCTCGCACAGCAGAAGCAATGATGGAACATTTGAAAAAAAGTTTATTTACAAGTGAAATCGTGGCTATGGTATTATTTGTCACATAATGAATAGGGATAAAAGTTCAAACATTTCTTAATACCCAACCGCATGGACCGGCCACCTGCTTCGGAGCAGATATTAAAAATAATGTTCTGCAGACGCAAATCTAGCTGTACCGGGATTTGTGATTGCAGAAAAACCGGGTTATTCTGCACGCAAGTTGTATAGAATGCAATGGCGATATTTGCACTAATTTTATTGTCCGCCAACAATGACCACAAATGATAATGATGACAATATAGAAGACATTAATCATAAAAATGGTTTCGACCTCTACTGTGTGGTACTTCATTATTAGAAATAAATAAAACATAAATTACTATGTTTTTAACCACAATAATTTTATTTATTGAAAATAAAAATATAAGCGACTCTAGTTTCGTCTTATGAGGACTTGATAATGACCTTCATAAGTCGAAACTCGAATCGTTTATATTTTTATTTTCAATAAATAAAATTTTTGCGGTTAAAAACATAGTAATTTTTGTTTTATTTATTTCTATTAAATAATTACTACACCATTACTCCAATTGAAATAAATGTTTAAAAAATTCACCATTGATGCGGATCGAACCCATAACCTTTAAATTTTGTGTCCACTGCTCTACTAATTAAGCTACGGAGGTATATCAATTGGTATTAGTTTTATGTTCTAAGTTGAAATTAGAATATTATAATTATTAAATAATTACTATGCCATTACTCAATTTTGAAATAAATGTTTAAAAAATTCACCTTCATCCCATTCACCATGGGGATCGAACCCACAACCTTTGGATTTCATGTCCACTGCTCTACCAATTGAGCT
>JARJEC010071856.1:0-14673 GCA_030264575.1 Tachinus sp. AB-2021 | reverse complement strand
TTGTAAATAGTGATAAGTGATAATTATAAAATACATACCTTCCATTTTTTTATTTGCATACTCAGGATCAGTGTCTGCAGAATAATTGCTACTAATTTCACTCTTCACGTCTAAAATAATTTTTACAAAATGAACTGTTTTGTAAATTAAATTGCTGAGTGTGTGTTTTGCAAATTGAACTTTTAATTGAATTATTGCCTATAACTCAGTAGAAAAATCGGTTTTATATTGGATAAGAAAGGTATTGGACATAACATACATTGGCATCAGAAGTAATGATTAAATTACACTTAAGTTAATCATATCACCCATTCCAAATATTAGGTCATTGAAGTCCGAATTAGTAAATATGAATAAAATAATTTATACTTATAAAACATAGTTTAGTAATAAACGTGTGCAAGCAGTTAAATTTAATCAAGTGGATAGCAAAATGTATTGTTAAATCGTTTAGTGGTAAGTATGTCACTGCCGATTGCTACTACACTAAAGTAATCCGTAAAAGTGAAGATAATAGCCAATCAACTAGTGGCCATAATTTGGATTAAAAAAAAAAGAAGAACATATTAGATAAGAGTAGAAATGACAACAAAAACAAACCAAAAGGGAGTTTGTTTAACAGTATGTAAGTGAATTAAAAGTCATGACGATATTAAAAAGATAATGACGAGAAAACGACTATTGGCATGTAAAAGTGAAAAAAATAATCCCACAGTAGGAAGGGAGAGCGTCACCGCAATTTTCATTAATTTAAATAAAATAAGCTAAGAATTAAGAATATTGAAACAAGTGATGGTCCGGAATTAATGAAAGAACAAGATATACATGGCAACCTTCCAATAAAAAAGCTACTTCCAGAAAAAAATCGTCATAGGAGAGAACGAAAAGAAACACGACGTGATTGGATGTGTCTGGCAATGACCAGTATTAGGTTCGCACCTCTGGAACTTGCGAAGTCCTGAAACTGAACGTCACAATAACTGCTTATACCAGGGTTGTCCAACTCGAGGGCCGCGTTAAGTATCACAGCGGCCCATAAGCAATAAAATTTAAATACTTTTTAGTACAATTGTTATGTTTTTCCGATAAACATATATATTGTACTAGTTTTTCCCACTAATTATTTTTATACATATGTTCTTTTTGATATGTATAAATAAATAAATACGTCTAAATAAAAACTATGCAACTTTACTATCTACAATGTTGGTTGGTGCGGTCCCCAAACACTTTCTAATACTAAAATGTGCTAAAGTGTGGCCCAGAACATCAAAAAGGTTGGACAACCCTGGCTTATGTGGGTTGTCGCATGGTAACGATCTGGTAACAGTAGTGGTGTAAAAGGGTACATGGGAGCTAATATTGTTGGTAAACAAGACGCTGAAGAGCTGAGCAAAGATAGACGGATGACGTCAGGCAGAAAAGGGCAAAAGAACTTTTTTAATAGAGGGGACGGAATGATACGTAAAAAGACTTAATTTACAGTAATTTTTGGATCAATCCGTGTCCCCTTGATTAAAGAAGGTGTGTAAAAATATACGCTCAAACGCTCAGAGAAAAAAGCCACTTCGCATCAGAAGGGCATTACGTAAAGCCACTATCCGTCACGATACTCGCTAGGTGCAAACCCCTCACTATATTAGAAAAAGAGAGAACAGCAACTCAAGGAAAAAGCAAAACGGAGAATGCAAATAAAACGAGCAGAACTTTTTACCTGCCAGGTGATGTGGGTGAAAAAAAGGAGAACAAGCAGGACCTTCAATTTAATCCCTGACCTGAAGAGGTGGTACAAAAACTAAAACACGTCAGAGAAGCTACCATAAGTATAAAATGCTAACAGAGAGCAGAAAAAAGATAAGTTAAGTAGCAGAAAACAGTTATATATTGCCATATATTGCCGAAAGAAAGACAAGGTGGAGCATGCGCCAACGTACGAAAGTTGAGAACGAGATAAACTCGGGAACAAAGAGGGTGGTACCACAGCCACCCGTAATTAGTAGTACAAAAGGTTGTAGTGATAGGCTGCAAAATTACGACAAGTAATATGATCAGACTGATGTTGGAAGGCTAGGAGAAATGGACGCTACATCAAGCATAATGGATAGGTTTAGCATGACGACAAAAACAGATAATATTAGGATGTGTGCAAAGAAAGAAAAAGTCATTATCAACAGCCACTTTTTGAAGTCCCAACCTCGCACATAATAAAAATAAGATAATATTAACCTTTCACCCATCTTAACCTTAATTATATAAAATAATTAGGACAAAATTAAATTTCAACATATACCATTACAAATTACCCAAGAAAAAACCGATTATTCTACCCCAAACAAATTAAATAAAATTATTAACATGCTGTACAAACAAATATTCATGCAATTAATTATCGAAAAATAAAAAGGTTTTGTTATCCAGCAAGTTCATTCCAATAGATAAAAAATCATTGTATGCCTCATTTTTAAAAACACACTATTGAAGTGAAACTTTTGAAATGTATGGTAGGAATTAAGCATACCAAAAATAAATATAACAATATTGGCAAATAGTGCAACAATACTTTATCAAATATATAAACATGCCCATTATTTTAAACAAAGCTCAAATGTGTATTAAATATATAATAAATATGTCAATTATTTTGAAGAATCCTGTATAACAGTTTCTTTCTCTTTTACTTATATACAGCCACTGATTCAAAAATGCATGGAGGGTATGTTCCACAAGCATCTTCAGAGTAAGTCATTCGCATTCGAAGTCAGCCTGTATGCGGGGCCACATCAACAAAGTGCTTCACCATGATACCGTTTCATAATTTCGTGCTCGCTACCTCGTTATAAAAGTTCACTTCAATAATATACGTTTTACTTTGAAAAACGTGAAAATAATTGTGTAGTTTATAATTTCTAATACACCATGCAGATCTTAATACGATATTAGTGTGTAGTTAAAATTTTAAAAAAAAATCTTTAATTACCAGAGTTGTCCACAATTTCGTCTGTATTGTTGCAATGATCTGAAATTAATATAATCATTAAATAGAATCGACTACGCCAATCTTAAAACATACTTGCAGAAGTTGAAGGTTCGTGTTGATCATTATTTGGAGCTGGAAACAAAACAGTGAAGTAAATTTAAAGTTTTAGACAATCAAGTAAAAGCCAATAACGTCTTCGGTTCTAAGAATACCAAAATCAAACCGCAGGTTTACAAAAAGTTTAGAGCTTATTTCTAATTTATTATTTATTTGAGACGAAGCAAGTAAGATGGACTTATGCCGAAAATGCAGTGCAAATCTGATCATAGATATGTTGAACAACAGTTAATTGTGTCATTTGCGTTTTTAAATTTAATTAACTTACTTTTTCAAAGAAAGCAAGTATTGAGTTTTTATCATCTTGATTGAGAATATTTGTTTGCATTAAGAAAAAAAAACAAAGAAAAATTTGTTTTTAGAATATATTATGTTTATGAATTTAGAGCTTTTTTATTTTTCTGGTTCTTTAAGGGGCTAAGTGCCGAAAAACGTTACATAATCTGCAGGGTCACTTGTTTTGGTGCATGATTCCTGAATCACGAAATGTTTTAGAACACGCTCCGTACGCAATTCATACAGATGGCAAAACTTTACGGCAGTAAAAGCACAATAAATTGTTGTTAACAGAGGTGTAGCTCTCAAATGATTGTGACTTTATCTTTAGAGTAATTTCATTTTTGTTTACGAAGAATTGTTTAGAAAAGAATAAGCTATACAGCTATCAAATTAGATTTTTGATTATCTGCATAACAAATGCCTTTGTTTATGCCTAAACAACAAGATAAATATGGCTTTCATAAATGTCTATTGCATAGAAAAAAATGATAACTAAAAAACTAACTTGATAGCAGATCAGTTTATACCTTTATAAGGTAAACAAAAGCAATTTTCTTAATTTTCATTATTAAATACACAATCATTTGAGCCCCGATGGTCAAAAACGCCTGAATTTTAGACATGGCACGTAGAGCCTTAATAAATTAATCACTTCCATTAACTAGCTTGTTGATTAAATAACTATTTCCGTTGATCGTTTATTAAATGGTCTATTTAATGTATTGGCAGAAGGCTGTTATATTATTGAAATATATTTTTAATATTAAGTTGAAAATTTAAATTATTTTACGTCAACTTTAATGTCAATGCTATTTTGATAATTTTAGAGATTTGAAATTTTGTCACGGAATAAATGAAGATTTTGTATGTATTTGTAATAAGTAATCAACAAAAAAAATTTGTAATCGACACTCGTGTTAATGGCATGTGCATTAACAAGCTTATTGATGAACTATTATTATTTTATTATTTTGAGCTAAAGCAATTACGATGTGTATAGTAATTTCGGCGAGAGGTGAGTATGATTTATCGGCCAAAAACTTCAGTACCTACGTACGTACTTAATATCATTTTATTCTATCATAACTATTTACATTACTATTAGTAATGTAAAATTAAAACAGATAAGTACAATAAAAAATAATGACACAATATTCAAATAAGTTTTAACTAAGGTTTAAAATATGTCAATTTAATCATTAGATTTTGAGTAATTAATTTAAAAACAAGTCACAGCTCAATATTGGAGACTTCATTTATAAGCCACAAAAACTTCGTATGGAAAAATTTTGAAATGTCAAAATTTTAAAAAAAATTATTTTCGTATTGAATTATATTTTTTATTTATAAACAATTATTTATTAAATTACTTTATAATAAGTCTATAAATATATGTATTATAATTCCGAAATCAATTTTAATTATCTTTATTAATTTTTGGGAAAAATAAGTTTTAAATATTGTATAAGAATTTGCAGAATAAGCATTAAGCATAGAATGCGCAATAGTAAGTTCGAAAAATGATTCTTTTTCACCTCTCGCCGAAATTACTATAAAAAATAATTTTATATAACTGATCTAAATCACAATAAGTAAATTCAATTGCAGTTTATCTGACATAAACATGTTCGAATGTTTCGAAATTAATTTAACCAACTGTTTTTGTTGCTTTCGATTTGAGTCAAATACTTGACCTTAAAAGTACGTTTTAAATGATTACATATCGTAAACGACAAAACTAAATAACTAAGTTTGCTACAAAACAAAGCTGAAGCCAGTAAAATCAAATACTCAATTTAATTAAAAATTGAGAAAGGTGATGTTGCCGTAACAATAACAATATATTAAATTACCTGGGGCTGCAACATTGTTACTCTTTTCTGAAAATTAGAAAAATATATATTAAAAGTGACTTACAATATTAAAACAAACATACCTTCAGTTACTTCTGTTTGGAGATTTTCTGTTTCTTCCTTTACATTATCAACTGTAAACAAGATTTCATAATAAATTACTTCAATAAAACACAGGTACTTAAAGTTTCAAAATTATATTTAATTGTACTGCGACAATTGTTTCACCACACTGGCATCTTCAGGCAGATGTATAATGGAAAATTATAAATTAACAAAAGATTTATATACTCAAAGAACAGACATTTTTTTAAGGAAGAAACAAAAGCAAAAGTATTTTAACTCTCAATGAATTTACAAATGTAAAAAAAATATACAAAAATAAATTAAAAGATAAACCAAAAAGTCGGGAGTGTTTGGAACCCATGGGGGTACTACATGAAGTACAATCAAATATCAGCCAAATACCAGATAAACTGTAATTTGCGAGCATGGATGACAACAAAAATGTATTGTTGCTACGGCTAATACAATATTAAGTTTACAATAAACGTGGACCCTGTATCCACGTGTGGTGTAACCTCAATATTGTATTTCTACTGCTTTCTGAAAGAAAATGTATATGGCAATGATCCATAAACAATTCCAAAATTGAAGGAAGAAATTAGAGACATTAATAAAATTAGTCCATAATTATGTCAAAATGTTATTGTAAATTTTACCGAAAGAATGAATGTATGCAAACAGAATCGAAGCAGCCAGTTATCGAATATTGTGTATATATTACTTTTCAAATATATGTTATTAGTAAATTAAAATGTCGGGAAATTTTAAAACACCAATCAGTAGAAACTCTACAGAAGATCGAAATCTGAACTACCTATTGGGAATCCCAGGCGGCTACGTAGAGAAACAAACCCTACCAATAGGCAACAAGTTAAAAATGGTGGCAAGTGTGGGATCCTGCAAGATTTTGCCAATGGACTGACTCTGTACTATGAAAAAACTATGAAAAAGCCCTGAGGTTAGGTTATGTTATACTCTGTAAAATGCAAATGATGACTAAGCCCTGAGGTTAGAAATGCTAAGCAATGTCTGGTTCATATGCTATGAAGATGATGTGGGCATGATTTTTGCCGAAGAAAGCCCGAAGTGCTAGTGTGGGATGCCAAATAAGTGCATGGAAGGTTGGTGAGATGGATGGATAGGAAGAAGCTCCGACAAGACAAAGCTGGCCATCCTAGCAAACAGAAGAAGGTTAAAGACGATGTCCTTCAAAGTCGACGATGTCAGCATAAAAAACCAGAACAGCATAAAATGCTTAGATATCAGTCTCTCTCATAACAAGAATATGGGCCCTCATATAACATCGCCGCGGGAAAGGCCGGCAAAAAAAGCATTCCTAGTTAGGTTAATGTCTAACATAAGCGTACGGAGTCCTAGCCTAGGCCAAGTGGATACATAAGAGGAAACATCGCGACATACTCAACCGCACGTACAGAAAGGTTTACCAAAGTAACAATAGCGTATCTATAAGACTGTGTACATGGATGCGTTATATTTTCGTTTTTTCGACAGCCTGGCCAACCAGTCGGTATATTTATTTATTTATATATTATACTATGTATATTTATTTTACAATTAATTATTTATTATTTGATTGATATCAAAATTTAAACCATTCGATTTTTCAAAGCAGCTCAATATCATATATGCTATACTAGAAATCTCAATATTAATAGTAGATACATACCAAATAAATCAAAAATGTCGCTGACTGGCGTTCCATTTTCTTCTGAAAATAGAAAAATCAAATTATAACAACACTTAAACCTCAACCATATTAAATTAAAATAACAATTCTGCATAATATGATATCATCGATTAAATAAGAAAGATAAGTTAGCCAGATTTTAGTAGATACTTTGTATATAAAAGATGAATACTAAAATCTCACCAACGCAATGCCACAACTCACTTATTTAAAAAATAGTGTAATAATGTTATAAATTTAACTGTTATTACTTAATTATCTAAAAAAATATTTGTGGATGTCAAACCGGCAAAGAAATCCTCAGATATTTTTTAAAATTAGATTTGTTTATTTACACACATCTGCATGCACATCACTTTTCAGATTAGTGAATAATAAGTTTTCAAAAAGTCCAAACTAAGTAAATAGTTTTTTTTTTAATTTAAACAAAGTTTAGTATTAGCTGTTTATCTGAAAAATAGCTTTGAAAACCCTATTTCCAGTTTAACCCGAGGTAACATCATTTGCATATTTTAATGTTTTTAAATTTGATACACACAAAATGTTTCCCAAGAAATGTTACTTCTGAAAAGAAAAAACTTTTTAAACATTGTGTTCCAAATTGAGTAGCATAACATGGGTGTCTTTGTGATTAATAAAGATAGCAGGTTCGTTAAATGGGCAAAGATGTGCCATTTTTTGTGCTTATTCAGATGTACTTTAATTTTTTTTTAATTTCTTTTAATTACAAATGTATTTTTAAAAACAGAAATCTGCACACCTGTGCCCATTTAACCAACTTGCTATCTTTATTAATAACAAAAACACCCATGTTATGCTACTCAATTCGGGACACCCTGCATAAATATTAAATTACAAACCAAGAAACTTCGTTTAAAAGTATTATTGCCCTCTTGGATATTATTGTTATTACTAACTTCAAATGTGAACAAAAAAGATTTTTAAATAAAAAATTATACACAGAATTCA
Organism: Tachinus sp. AB-2021; assembly: GCA_030264575.1. Classification (NCBI taxonomy): domain Eukaryota; kingdom Metazoa; phylum Arthropoda; class Insecta; order Coleoptera; family Staphylinidae; genus Tachinus; species Tachinus sp. AB-2021. The sequence continues at coordinate 6,704 of JARJEC010071856.1, read as the reverse complement.
AAAATAATAAAATATACAAAATACTCATATACAATGTCTTCTAATCTAATTTAACTAAATATTGTCAGATAGGAAATTATACGTGGAATTCAGAAATAATAAAATATAAAGGATAATATATAACAAAGTTTCTCTAAAATATTCATGCGCTATGAATAAAATTCAAAGATTTAGAGTTTTATGACAGCTATTATAAAAATATGACAACAACCTAATATTTAGTTACACTGTTCAATACAGTATTGGCAACTGATTGTTTTTAAGATTGTGAACTATAAATTACTTAATTATACATACCTTCAACTTCACTCTTTACTTCATCTTCTTGCTTTTCAACTTTTGGATTTTCTGGAAAAAAACATTTCTATCAAAATTAAATTATAAATAGCATATTATATGTATGAATAGCAACCATAGCCTTATAACAAAAAAAGTACAATTTTATAATATCGGTTCCAAGTATAACCACAAATATCAAAATGTCACATTATTGAAATCGTGAGTGAACCAACTCAAATGATTTAATAATAACCTATGTAAATTAAAAACAAAACATAAATACATTGTATGCCTTGCTGTAGTATTTATTGGAACACTGAACAAAACATCTACATTTACTTCCCGCCATTGTGTATAACGTATTGTAGTTAGGTTATTTTAAAAACCACTATTGTACGACCGGCCGACCTAAGGTGCATTTAAGGTGGCCAGTTAGAAAAAGATGCAAAGTTCAATAAAAGCGTACATCGGGCATAAAATTGACTATTATTTTGAAAGACGCAAAATAATAATATAACTAACTCAATTATATTTCAAGTAGATTTTTTTCAGTTAATCACTGCCCTCATCCATTCTAGTCCTCTTTCAGTCCCTTTCAATACTTCTTTTCTTTCCATTTTTCTTCTCTCATATTACATTCTTTCAGTATAATATAAGCTCTATAATTTCCATGGCATGTCCACACTTCTATACACTTTCTACTCTTCATTCTTCCAGTATTTTGACACTCTTCATTCCCACAACTAAATCAAGCTACTAACAATTGCATCCCTATTTCCTATTGTAATATCTCTCCCGTTATCTATCCATTTTATCATTTTTGCATTTCATTTTCATCATACATCATTGCTCTTTTAACTCTTAATTTGTCCTTTTTAATTTCCTCAAGCACTATATAAGCCAGTGTCTTTTTATTTAACCCAAGTACTTTGCTTGAATTCTAACTCTTCCTGTTCTTTCCATCTGCAAATCTCTGCCCATAACATACTTCTTACTAAGCTATCAAACAACATACTTTTATTTCCATACTTTCAAACTTTCTTTCACCTTATCCCCATACTTGTCCAACTACCTTATTTGTTTTTATGCTAACTCTTTTATATCTCATTCTCACTTTTATTGATATTCATAATCTAAATTTTTAAACTTTCTCACTTCCTCAAGGTCCTCCGCTTCCCATTTCCACTCCTCATTTTTCACCTCCCCCCCCCCTTTCAAAACATTATTTCAGTTTTTTTCACATTCACTTCTAACCCTTTCTTTAAAATATTTTTCTTAAGTTTCTAATCATCTCTTTCATTTCTTTTGCTTCTCTTGCAACAATCACCATGTCGTCGGCATATGCCAATGCCCACACTTTTACTCTGCCCACTACAATTCCACCTGTTTGTACACAGCTTCTCCTTTATGCCTGGTATACTCAGTAGACATCCCTGCCTTACTCCTTCTGTCGTCAAATTTTTTTCACTCTTTCTCAATTCATAGTCTCTCTATATATCTCTTCCATTCTTTTAATCAGATGCTCGTTTATTCCTTTCACTCTCAAGTATTTCATACCTTCTCTCAATCTACACTAAACGCCGCTTTCAAGTAGAAGAATAACGCATATAATTTACCACATTTTTCGCGCAATTTCTTAATCATATCCTCCATACCATTCATTATGTAATGCTTCATATTGCATTCCATCCATTCCGAGCTTTTTTGATTTTTTATTGTCTCTTTTAAAATTTCTTCTGTAAGGGACTCAGGGGGTTAATGCTGGCTCAGTTTCCATTCTTTCAATCTTTGCTGTTCCACCAAATAACTTTGAAAAATGTTTTTTTCATTGTATCAATAAAATATCCACATTTCTTATTCTTTTTCCTTTTTTTTCATCTCTTTAAAAACTTGCACACTCCAGCTTCTGATGTTATACGGTAAAACGTGCTGTTAATATAATACATGCTCAAATTCAAGTGTCGCCGCATATAATCAATATACAAGCAAATCAAAACAAAATTTAATTCCTTTTTCAAAGCAGGATTACTATTAAGCAATGTCACTTCACGACGAGTGTCCAAAGACAATTAAATATGTTGTTTGTGTTTTGTATTCAACAGACACCCCCTCACCCCAATTAGTTATATTGTGGTTTTACTATACTGCGTATCTCCATTTCTTATTTTTTTCTATGCTTTTGTTGGCTTCTTTGCATTTTTCTTTGTGCCATTAGGTATTCTATCTTGGTAGTTTTATTATTTTTCCATCCACAAAGAATATTTCTCATCTCTCTTCAATACATTACAATCTTTGTTCCACCATTGACTTTGTGTCCATTTGTCCCCATTATCTATATATGTCTTTCTTGCAGTCGAGTATTCAATTCTTGATTTATGCCACATTAAATATTAACTCTACAAGTAAATTTGTCGCAGAAACTCCCCCACTTCTGAACGTTTTTCATACAAGGTGCCGGCTTGTCGTCTATACATATACTTTATAAGGATAAGGCCGCACATTAGTATAATTACTATACTATAGTAGTACATCTCAATGTATAAGAGTTTGACATCAAACTTAGTTTAATATAATTTCTTGGATAAACATTGCTAAATTTGTTCAAGAAAAGTGCGTGTAGAATAAGACACGTTTGTATACAACTCAAATAATTCCCATTTCATCTTCACAGACAGAATAATTGAATGCGCATGCTCACGTACTTGTTTATAAACTTAAGTGTCGTTGTTTAATTGTATTATAATTAGTCTTAAAATTTGTCTCATGTTAGATGGCACTAAATATAATATTTCAGCGGCATGCAAAATCCTATAAAAATCCATGCCGGTTGTGCATGTTGTCCGACAGTGCAACCAAAAATGTACCACCAGTAGTACAAACCCGCATGTATGTATTAACCGATTGTTCTCTATTTTTATTTTTTCAGATGACCTGGGAAAGTTTACTAATTTCAAAAATATATTTCTTTTTTAGTGAATGCCAATTGTGAATAGTTGCATATTTAACCAATTATTTTAGTAAAATTTCTAAGATTATCTAAAAAAATAAAAATAGAGAACAGTGAGTTAACATGTACACGCGAGCTTATACCACTGTTCGACAATGTGCACCACAGGTGGTACATAATTTTTTATAGGATTTTGCACACCACTCACACAGTACATATTTAAATAGAATAAATTAATGTTCTGTCAAAAAAAACACTTGCTTTCTCTTAATAGATTAATAAAACAGATCAAAAAGGATTCACAAACTTTGTTGTAATAATAAGTCAATTATAAATAAATTAAAAGTACATACCAAATAAACTAAAAATATCGACATTGGAATCGCGTGTCTCTGAAAACAAAAACATTTCTTTCACTTTACACACACATTAACAGAGGAATATAAACTAAAAAATCACTTAACACCTGATTAACATCATATCCATTTTCGCTAACAATAACGTCCATCAAAAACACACTTTCTCAGGAATATCAAATAACTCATGGTTGTTGCTACTATATAGGATTTTTGTGAATGAGCAGTGCATATTGTAGGATGTTCAGATTGAAATATTTCACACAAATCGCCTAAGTAAGTTTGTAGAATTCAAATATATAGTTGAATAGAAAAAACTTAATATTTGAATTGGGTTACGCAAATAAAAACAACTTTTTTGTCAATTTTGCACTGATGATGCACTCGCTTATTTTCTTTTCTTCAAAAACAGCGCTCCGCTCCGAGTCTGAGTAATTTATTTATGTTTTCGTGGTTAGATTGCAAAGTGGTTTATAGAAGAAATTAGTTTGAATGATATCTGAAAACAGATGGATAGCTTGTAAAAACACTAATGCAACCGTTGACTGACTGTGAGCCACCTTCACAAAAACACAAAAAAAATCAAAAATTTTGTTAAGCATAAAAATTTCCAAGAAATGCGTAATAAAAGTTTCTCATATGATGTTGATGACTTTTTTGGCAGTCACTGCCTATAGCATATTTTGAAATTTCGTCTTCGCCATGACAGCACCGCCACGCCTAAACTCAGTTTCATTCATTCAGTTATTTTACATGACAACAAATAAACTTTCTAAAAACTAAATTGGCTTTTAAAGTAAGCAATGTTGCAATCATTTTTTATAAAACTGGAGAACTAAGTTTACCAGCTTGTACAGATAAAATTACAACTGTTGGTGTTGACGTGGAGACAAATTGTCTGGCTTAGTTGAAAAAGTTTAATTTACCTCTAACTTGATCATCTTCTTCTTCTTCTTTGGGTTCGCCATTTTCTGAAGAAAAAAAAAATTATTATAGAAACAAATAAAATAAAATCTTAAGAACTTATGAGAGGCAAGTTCGGCACTTTTCTTAAAATCCACCTCACACTTTAAACAAGCTGTATCTGTATAGATTCATAATACGTCTGTCTGGTCATATGTATGTCAAAATAAGATAGATATGACATAAATATACATAATTTTAGATGTAATAAATATTTTACAATAAATTTAGTAAGATCTATGAAATTTTATGATGTATTAAATGTACTGCTGCTATAACCATCACAAATTTTTTTTAAACAAAGCACTTGGTTAAGTATTTTAATTTATTTTTAACATCGCATTTCACCGCAAAAAGGTATAATAAAAACCTCATTTTGATGACTTACATTCTATGGCGTAAAATGACAAAAAATCATTGTAAGCTTGCCTCATCTTTATAAGCAAACTATTGAAGCAAAATTTCTGAAGAGTATTAAAAGAATGGAGCATACAAAAAATAAATAGTAAAAACAATATTGGCCCACAGTGTAAGAAATTTATCGAATATCTAAATAGTTAGTCCAATTCATCAAAAATACGTATGTCCATTATTTTTAACCATTAACTTGATAGGTGGCTTCACAAAACATAACTGATGATATGCAATTGTAATTTTTTTCTCAAAAATATAATGTTATTGTGAAACTACAGTCGAGTCCGCTTATAATGAATACCATTTACTGCGAGCGCTCAGTTTTAGCGAGTCATTTCTAAAATTAGTAAAACTCATCTATTAAAATCAAACCATTGAAAACTCAGATATTAAAAGCTTTGCTAATAATGAGGGCTTCTGTTATAGCAAGTTTATTATCTTAATAAAACTATTAAAAACTTCCCTTTGTACAAGTATCTGCCAACAAATATTCTAAAATTGTTGTTGCTGCGATTACAAACGAGTTTTCGGTGTTTAACCGAGTGCGAGCGCTTTGGTTATAAAGCGCGATATGTAAACAATAATGTTTTAACTTGCATATTCTTGCAATGTAAAATCAGTTGATGTCAAAATTTAACACTGCCATCATGTGAAAGAGAAATTTACTTACATTGTAGCAAAAAATTAAAATAATTAATGAACTTAATGAAGGAACGTGCAACGGTGCTATTTGTAAGAAATATAATTGATCCAGCTCGCCTGTTTCCACCATTTGGAAAAACAGAGACAAAATTAAAGACACATTAAATTCTAATGTATCGAAACTAAAAAGAATTCGGAAACCAGTTAATAAAAATGTGGATGTAGCGTTGTTTAACTGGTTCAAGCAAAAAAGAAGTCAAAACATACCTGTAAGTGTTTTTAATTACAGCTAGAAGCGAAAGCATTATCAAACTTATTATCTCCTGATAAAGAAGAATTTGTGTCTACGAAAACCAACAAAAAGATACCACATTTCTTCAAGTAAAATCCACGGAGAAGCTGGCAGTATTTTTGTAGAAACAACACAAAATTGCTTAAATAACATTTATCCCCAAATACGTAAAGACTATTCTAATAACGACATTTTTAATGTGGACGAAACGTAATTATTTTATAAAGTTGTTCCTAATCAAACTATTAAATTTCATCACAATAAATACCATGGAGGTAAGAATAGTAAAGAAAGAATCACAGTTTTGTGCTAATATGAAAAAACACCTAGATGTTTCAAAACATGCAAAGTTCTGCCTGTTAATTATACAGCCAATAAGAAAACATGGATAACATCCGATATTTTTGAAAAAAGAAAAGAATAGATTTACGAAATTGGGATTCAGTTTTCCAAAAACAGAAAAGAAAAATTATACTCTTTGTTGATAATTGCCCAGCACATCCCACTGCAATTCAAAACCTAAACTCAATCAAATTGGTTTTTCTTCCTCTCAACACAACAGCAACTTTACAACCGATGGACCTGGGCATCATTAAACAACTTTATAAAAAAATATTTTTAAGTAATATGGTAACTTGTTCAGATGATGGCAAGCAGTTCAAATTTTCTTTGTTGGATGGTATATTTGCGATTAATACAGCATTGTTATAAACATGCTGGTTCTTATCCTAATTTTGAATTTGATAAAGATTTAAAAAATTCAGTTAAAAACTTCAAATTTAAAAAACATAGATATTGGGTTAATATAAAT
>JARJEC010071773.1:0-14662 GCA_030264575.1 Tachinus sp. AB-2021 | reverse complement strand
ATTATTAACCAATTTTTAATTATAGTTTTGTTCTAAATACATGTGTTATGATATTTGTCTATCGATTACGCATTAAAACATAATTTAAAATTGATTAATCGTCTTGTAATAATGGCATTTAAAATTTTGCATTGAAAATCTGCCAGTAACATTTATTATTTAATATCTTTGTTTTTTTTTCTCGGTAAAATGGGCGGCAAATGCCTTCATGACTGATAATTCCAAAACTATTAATTGTACAATATGCATATTATTGATGATAATATTAATAAAATGTTTTTGTTTTATGTTTATTAAAAATAATCGATACAAAATAACCTAAGGTAAAACTTGTACATATATCTCCTTATATGTTTATTAAATAATTGATTTTGGAAAAAGATCCCTAAGTACAAGACACAAGTGAATTAAAAATAATACAGAAAAACGAATTTATCGTTTAACTAGTGTAAAGAAAAATATATATAAAAAACTATACAAGTTCAAATAAATAAATAATTGAATAATGAAACAAATACAATTGAACAATATAATAAAATAAGATTTCATTATATTGTTCAAATACAATTGAACAATATAATAAAATATTCAAAAACAATTGAACAATATTATTTCATTATATTGTTCAAATACGATTGAACAATATAATGAAGTATGCAAAGACAATTGAACAATATTATTTCATTATATTATTCAAATACAATTGAACAATATAATGAAATATTCAAATGCAATTATTTATTTATTTATTTTAACTTTTTTGTTTTTTTTTTAATTTTCTTTGAATCACATTTTATTTTTTAAATTTTTAGTATTACATTACTAGTAGTACAAGTTGTAATACGCAAGCTGCTTTTGTATTACACGAAGTAATTTGTTTTTTATCTTTGTAAGACACAATTTAAACGACAATTCGTTTGTCTGTATTATTTTCAATTCACTTGAGTCATGCAGTTAAGGATCTTTTTCAAAAATTGCGAATATTTTCATAATTTTATATTTACTGATTATTGATAAATCAATAAAAAATAACATAATTTTTGATGACGTATAAATAAAATATGTTGGGGCAAAATTTCAGCCACATTTATCAAACGATGTGGATGTAATTACTGAAATAAAAAGTGTGTAAAATAAGTATATCTAACTTTTTCCATCATGTGACTGTATAGCTTTCCCTTTTTTATTGTAGACAATCAGAGTAGATGGATCATTTTTATTTATTTTTACTGCTTCCTCTCCTGTAACTTCGAGTAATAGTAATAGAATATACAGTGTGCCTGTGTATGCGTTAGTAGCAATTAATTATATCAATAAACACAATTTTCAAACTAATAACTTTTATTTATTAATGTTCAATGATAAATGAAAGTCATTAGTTTGCCAATTGTGTTAATTAATTTAATTATTGAATATAAGGATGGTTTCGACGTCTACTAAGTGGTACTTAATTATAAAATAAAATAAAGGATAAGGATAAGTTTTGACCACAAAAATATTTATTAAAAGTCAATATATTATCGACATAAGTTTCGAAGGTCATTATCTTGATAATGACCTTCACAAGTCGAACGTCATTATCTTGACAATGACCTTCACAAGTCAAAACTTAAGTCGTTAATATATTCATTTTGACAAATTTTTTTATTAAAAATCAATATATTAACGACTTAACTTTCGACTTGTGAATGTCATTATCTTGATAATGACTTTCGACTTGTGAAGGTTATTATTAAGATAATGACCTTCACAAGTCGAAAGTTAAGTCGTTAATATATTGATTTTCAATAAATATTTTTGAGGTAGAAACTTCTTGTTCTTCTTCTTCCTTCCGCTCTACAGCCCTATATGCCCTTTTTTGAGGTAGAAACTTCTTCTTCTTCTTCTTCTTCCTTCCTCTCTACAGCCCTATATGGGCTTTTTTTGTGGTAAAAACTTAATAAATTGTTTTATTTGATTTTATAAAGAAGTACAACGTGGTAGAGGTCGAAACCATCCTTATGATATTTTATTTAGTTTATATTGCTTGTGAGTATGTTTTATTTATATTATATGGGTACTAAGCGATCTCAAGCAGCTCCTGCTAATGAGGAATAGCATTGGTAAAAGAAAACTCACCCGCAAAGCCAAAAGGAATCCGCAGCATCCCAGCCCGAGATACAGGTCGGCCAATTTGGTCTCCTCGATGTGTCTGCCCAATTGGTAAATCATTTTGGCGAACGTTTCGGCTTTGAAGTGAAGACCCAGCATGCTTTTCAATTGGGATGCGATTATCGTGAGACTGCCGGCCGTCGTGAAACCCACGACGACCGGTCTCGACACGAAATCCACCAGGAATCCTGCAATGTTTCGATGTTTATTCGGTTATTTTAAGGTTTTTTCGTTACCCACCCAAGCGAAATACTCCGCAGAGGATTTCCGCGATTCCGGTGAGGAAACAAAGAAGTATTGCTGCGTGGATGGCTCCGTAGGTGATGTCATGGGTGTAGGTAAAGGTTAGCAGCGACACCAAAGCCGTCGGTGCTATATTCAGGTCTTTTACCGTTCCGAAAATTGCGTAGATGAAGCCGCCGCACAATGAGGAGTACAGACCATACTGAAATTATTTTTTATATTAAATCAAATCATTGTTAGCTGCAACAATGCTCTAGAAGGAACTTTTCATACATTTAATGAAACAATAGGTCTTCGATAAGGTATAATTTCATTTATTACCTCTGAAGTATTTTTCCTTCTTATCACCAACAACATTTTAAACTTTTTCAATTATTTTTTTTAAAAGTTATTCACATCCTTCAATTATACTAGACTGTCAAATTGTCTTCGCAATGCGTAAAAATATTTTTGTAAATAGTTGGCCTGTCAAAATGCGTGCGGCAAATGTCAAAATGCAACAATGTAAAAATACAAACGTAAACTGTCAAAATGTCTTCACAATGCGTAAAAATATTTTTGTAAACGCAGATTGTCAAAATGCGTGCAGTAAAAGTCTTCAAATGCCTTCGAAATGCGTAAAAATATTTTTGTAAACGTAGTTTGTTAAAACGCGTGCAGTAAATGTCAAAATGCAATTATGCATAAATACAAACATAAACTGTACGCAGTAATTGTCAAAATATGGCGACAACAATGTAAAATACAAACATAAACTGTAAACCACAATTTGTCAAAATATTAAAGGTAAATGTCAAACTTTTCCCGTGATCTTTAAAAACATCTGCGTAAATTGTACGCCGCGGTCTGTCAAAATATGTACACAGGATCTATAGACACAATTTGTTAAAAATATAAACGATATCTGTCAAAATATGCATACAAGATCTAAAAAAATATTCACAAACTGTACGACGCAGTCTGTGAAAATGCGTGCAGTTAGTGTCAAAATATGGTGAAAATAATGCAAAAATACGAACATAAACTGTACGCCGCAATTTGTCAAAATATTAACGGTAAATGTCAAAATTAGGCAGCGATCTTTAAAAATATGCCTGCAGTAAATGTCAAAATGCAATCATGTAAAAATACAAACATAAACTGTCAAAATGTCTTCGCAATGCGTAAAAATATTTTTGTAAACGCAGTTTGTCAAAATGCGTGCGGTAAATGTCAAAATGCAATAATGTATAAATACAAACGTTAACTGTACGCCGCAAACTGTCAAAATGTCGTCGCAATGCGTAAAAATATTTCTGTAATAAACGAAGTTTGTAAAAATGCGTGCAGTAAATGTCAAAATGCAACGGTGTAAAAATAGAAACGTAAACTGTACGCCGCAAACTGTCAAAATGTCTTCGCAATGCGTAAAAATATTTTTATAAAAGCAGCTTGTCAAAATGCGTGCATTAAATGTCAAAATGCGATCATGCAAAAATACAAACGTAAACTGTACGCAGCAAACTGTCAAAATGTGTACGCAAGATCTATAACGTTCACAAACTATACGGCGCAATTTGTCAAAATGCATGCAGTAAGTGTCAAAATATGACGACAATAATGTAAAATACAAACATAAACTGTAGACCACAATTTGTCAAAATATTAAATGTAAATGTCAAAATTTGGCCGGGACCTTTAAAAATATCTGCGTAAATTATATACGCTGCGATCTGTCAAAATATGTACATAGGATCTATACATAAAATTTGTCAAAAAATAAACGATATATGTCAAAATTTGGCAGAGATCTTTAAAAATATTTGCATAAATTGTACGCCGCTATCTGTCAAAATATGTACACAAGATCTAAAAAAATATTCACAAACTGTACGCCAGTCTGTCAAAATGCGTACAGTAAGTGTCAAAATATGGCAACAATAATGCAAAAATACAAACATAAACTGTACGCCGCAATTTGTCAAAATATCAACGGTAAATGTCAAAATTTGGCCGCGATCTTTAAAAATATTCGCGTAAAGTGTACGCCGCGAGCTGTCAAAATATGTACACATTAAAATAACGATCTTTAAAAATATTTGCATAAAGTGTACGCCGTTATCTGTCAAAATATAAACTGCACGCCGCAATTTGTCAAAATATTAACGGTAAATGTCAAAATTAGGCAGCAATATTTCCATAATCAAAATGTCAAAATGCATTGACAGTACCTGGGGGAAAAAGATAACGAAGAAAAAACTATTAGATTACAAGTATTTATTACATTGACCCACCCAGCCGCCCAGCTATAGTGTAATCAAGGAATTAAATAATAAATTATTTGGGCGGGTATATAATTAACAAAAAAACTATTGAGTGAATAGTTTTTAGCAAAGTGCCCCACCCACCCACCCAACTATTGCGTCATCAAGAAATTGGATAAAACAATAGTTAGTCGGGTATAAAAATATTTTCTTCCCGCAACCCCTCGCTCTCTTTGAAACTTTCTTTTCTGTATATGTTTCCTACTTCTCACATTTTTCTCCTATGCGTATATTGTTTATCCTAATCATCTTTGTTGTGCTCAGGTATCTTCNCTTTCATAAAAAATTTGTACAATTCCATTAGATTTATCCCTTTAGGTAGACCTAGATTAGTAATTTTTATTTCTAGTGACATTCTTGTGTCTCCATTTGGTATTATTTCCTCGTTTTTTTATAGTCGCCAAATACATTCTAACCATCTCAAAAGTTGCGTTTTCAGTCAGCCTCGATATGGATTAGTTAAATTCTTTGCTTAATTCCGTAAAATTATTACGTAGGCATTAATTATACCAAGTATATAAAGCATGTGAATGGATTAAGCAAAGAAAAACACAATAAACAACATACCTAACCTAATAAATGTTCATGATAATATTGCAAACATATTTGATGGCAGCTATAGTAACACGTTTATTACTATTGGTAATAACAAACAATGCAAGCATAGCCGCAATGTATGTAATTATAGGCTAGGAATATATCGGCTCATATTTTAGGGCATCCAACAAAGAATTAAATGGGGCCCACGCAATACAGATCAGGCGGCTACAAAAGTATAAAATTGTTTCAATTAAAGGATACTTCGGATATAATACCCACCACAATTTAATTATTATTATTTTCACATTAAATCGTTTCAAATCCCTGACGACCCTGACTTTGCCCAATGACATGAAGCAATTGACGGAGAGATAGTTGCTTACTTCAATTTGCTTCGGTCTGAAATATTGAAATGAAATGAATATGGGTTATATATTCATTTCATTTCATTATTTGTGTATATAAATTTAATACATGTTAAAAATGCATTAATCCCAATATAAAAATATAATAACAATCATTTTTGATTGCATTATTTTCAGTAAACTTGCGCAACAGACGGTCTAGCCTAAACAAACTTCACTCCACACTAATAAATAACAAATCACTTTTTTCTGCAATTATTAATAAATATTTTTTAAATAATTACCATTTCTGTGTAATTAAAGGCAGGAATGATAAAATATAATTGATTAAATTGCATTTCTTAGAAATTCTATTGATTGGCGGCATCTCGTGACGTTCAAAGGAACCCGTTTCTAATGAGAGGTCGCTACGATCGCTAGGCAACTTTTCTAATACGCTATTAAATCAATAATTAAATATTAAACTAAAATACTCGTTCAATAATTAAGCAGGTGTAATTAAGTAATGTATAGTAAAATTTTATTTTGTTAATTTATTTGCAAAACAATCGGCCGAAAGTGTTGTGAAATAATATCGATAGATGGCGCAAGCACGTACGCAAAGGCGTAGACGACATTTTTTCCGCACGGTTGAAAAAAATTAAAATGAAGTATATGGTTTCTCAAATACAATTTTGGTTAAAATCACTGAATATCTGTCAAAATTTATATAATACTAATAATAAACGCATCGGCTTTTTTTCTAGGATTTTGAAAAACATTATTAACCATGGTATTTGATGTCCGAATCAAAAAAATTCCAACGGATCAGCGACCTAAAATTACTCTAGTTTGAATATTTCAGCAAAATCTATTTGTTTAAAAAAATGTTGTAAAGTTTTCATAAACATTAATAACTTTAGAATTATAAATTCCAACGGATTAGTAATCAGCGACTTCAAATTAGTTTATTTTGAAATTTTCAGCCAAATTAATTTTTTTCAAAAAACTGAAAAAAATCCAAGGCATTAATTAAGCTACCTTTTTTGTGGACATCGAAGTCGACCATCGCCGATCGAGCTGAAAATAGAAAAACAATTGTACAATTGAAAAAATGAATTGATTTACGTGTAAGTGGTGGTGCGTCTTTCTTGTAGAAAATATAAAAATGACTTAGGTAAAAATATAAATATATAATTTGACATTTAGGATCTGTGTACCTGTTTATTCAGTTTTGTCCAGTGCCTCTACAGTCTACAAATACTTCTATCATAGATACCATCAGATATTTCAAAAATATTAAGTATTTGTACAAAATAACAGACATCTTTTTTATTATATTACATTTTACATTTGTTTAAATAAGCTACAATTAATTACATTGCACATAATTACATAATTAAGCAGAAAAATACCAATTCATTAAGACATAGAGACATATCTTTGAGATATCTGCTGATATTCCATGTTCCATTTTTTTTATTACAACAAGGCATCTTGAAGAAAGTTGGTTTGAATTACAATCAATCAATCAATCAATCAATCGATCGATCGATCGATCAACCAATCAATCAATTAATCAAATCGTTTTTAATATAATACAATAAATAAACAAGAATACAAATTGAAGCACCGAATTATAGGATTTCTTTAGAGGTGCACTTTACTGTACAGATGTCTAGATTAGAAAGAAAAAAAAAAGAAAGTTAGCCTTAAAGGCACAGTAACAATCAATAAATGAAGTAGGTAATAAAATACATTGGCAACACAAATAAACAAACGAGATTAAAGCATAATATCTATTTGTGAAACTACTTACAAAAAATAGACGGGGTAGGGGGTAGGGGTACGGGTTGGGCTAGGAGCTGGGGGTAGAAAAGAAAACTTATTTAAACCGAGTATGGCTTACTGGCATTATATCTAAAGCTACACATGAAATGAACGGGAGCAGGATTCGAGGGCAATAATGGTACATAAAACATCTAATATAAGTCTGGAATTCATTCAACTGACATCACAATTAACTGAAAACCACAGGGCGATACGTCATGTCTTATTTTATGTAAATACAGGTACAATATTGTGCAACACTGTGCAATATTGTACTTCATACTTCATTGTGCTAAATCGTATTTAACTAGTACAGTCTTTGTTTGTAACGCCCTCGGTTTTAGCCAATACTTATGAGATAGGAATTAAGATTCGTTTTAATACTGGATAAAATAATAAGACTAATTATCATAAGTACTGGCGATATAAATGCAATGTGTATATGTAGAGCTCTTTTAGCTGGAATGCAAATGCAATTTCGATAAATTCGAAATTAAATAAGAGCAATAAGAGAAAAAGGGCGCTACACATCAATTGCATCATCATCATCATCATCATTATCGTCATCATCATAGTGGTTTAAATAAATACACAAATGAGTACATCCAGATGTTATTTTGGCCCCAATATTTAAAAAATTGCTTTATATAATATATGTTTTAAATAGATTTTGTGTTAAATACATTAACATAACTAATACCAAGTTTGTTGGCTTAATATTATTTGACCAGACATTCAATTAAGTATACACTGCACATTTCAACACATATTATGCATGGTACAAAATATGTTTAGTTTTAGTTTAGTTTTGTTGACGTTGAAAACGTCTATGCACTAATCTTTAATACATAGGTAGTCAATACGTACTATGGACAATATGAACAATATGAACATACATAAAAACTAGAAATAGAACATTGAAATTATAAAAAATACGATTTGGAATAATTGAAAATTAAACGAAAAAAAAAATAAAATAAAAAATAATAATAAAATAAAATTAAAAAAAAAACAACAACGTTCTGACTAATAGCGCATGAAAACAAAACAAGGTATCACCTTCATTCTTTATACAATATCAAATTGTCCTTATATAAGTCTTGTAAAAACACAATTATAATACTTTATCACAACAGCTTTTCCCTTTTTGCTGCAATTTCGCAGTACTAAGCACTGTTAATTTATATTTACACTGATAACCATTGTGGCAATTGTTTTTCTTTTTTCTTTTTTCTTTTTCTATATCTCTATTATATTATGCATTTGTAAACACACACTTTAAAGTCTTTTTTATTTTACAGAAACAGAAACAGAAATAGAAACACGTGTTTAGAGACGGGCGTCATTTAAATATCTTCTCGGGCTCTTCGTTCTTTTAAATCTCTTCTTTCGCTTCGTCTTCATTTTCGTTACGTGATAAATTAATTTACAGTAATTTACAAATAAGTGTCGACGTACTGGATGGCAGATTGCTGGGGGCGTCCCCTCTTTTTTGCTCACCGCCACCTTATCACCGCTATACAAACAGCTACCACTAAGAAGCTCGGTGGGCCAGCAGATAGCCAGACTCCTTTCGAATATGTCAACTCTTCGTTTTTCACGACTTCATTTGGATGTTTATCATACTCAACTGAAACACAAACACACAAATGTTATTAAACATTATTTTGCCGGGCAAATTTTTACTCGACCTACCAATTTTCTTTGTTGGTTTTCGTGTGGACGTAACCTCCGTTCGCGTGATATAATGTATATTCGGAGTGGTAGTGATTGGTCTTAGGGTAGGTCGTACTGGCCAGCTAATTGCCGTTGTAGTGGTAGTTGTGCTAGATTTCGACGTCGTATTGCTCTGCGTTTCGGGAGCACAGCAAACTTTGAACACAATCTTCATATTGTTCGTCGAACATCTTCCACCGATCCGCCGATGAAGGTCTTCTTGAGAAGAAGTAGCTAGAAAATAATGTCAACGATTATTAATCACCTTTCGCACATATTTCAGTTTAAGCCGTCCCTCCCGTTTAGTGCCAAGTGACAAGTGCCCCGAATCTGTTATTGTGTAGTGTAGTTGTAGGGAGAAAGAATGTGTAAAAAGCATGTTGTGTAGTAGAGGCATTATTCTTCTGGCCAGATTAAAATCAGTACAGTAATTAAATAAAAGCTCCCCTAGTTTTCTACCTTTCTACAAATTATAACACATGTGGGTATCTAGATTTACTTTCTGCCCGCACGGTAGGGGGCCGTTAAAACGCTAAAGACTATTTTTTGATTAAAATCAACGGCCTGGCCCGTTAATGTGGCCTCATCATACATCTTTTTACCTCTAATTTATCGCACTTCAGATTAGAGAACATCTGGTTTAATCGCCACCGAAAAAATAATAAAAAGAACGAACGCGATCTAGATTGCATTTCATTTTCATTATCATTAGTTTTGTTTAGATAATGAAACAAGGCAACTGAATTAATCGTTTCCGTTTAAATGTATTACCAGTATTACCAATTAGGCAAATGAATCTGTGCTAATTAGTTGAGGATGCGTTTATATTGTGATACTTACAAATGAAATAGTAGTCTTGTCCAGGCAGGAACTCGAGTCCGCCAGGTTGTGGCGTAAAGGGCCGGAAAGTAATAGTGAAATACATGAGCTTATAAGGCTTGTCGCATATCGCTATAATCCTTGGATTTGGGTTTGTTATCCGGCACGTCTCATATTCCTCCTTCGAAACGTTGTATATGATATACTTCTCTGCATCTTCGTCGAATGTTCCAGGCATGTATACTGGACAAATGATGTTCACTTGGTCGTATTCAAATTGAATGTTGCCTTTATTCACATCTATTATGTGGTCCGTGTTATCAATCCGGAATCTGTATAATGAAAGAGAAATAAATACGAATTAGTGAAGTGAACTATATTTAACGGCTCACGTCTTGTACGACACAAGGCGCAGGTTGGTTGCGTTATCTAAAGACACATAAATCTACTTCCCACTTAAAAACCAGCCACCCGTCATTCTTAAAATAAATATCATTTTTGTTCATGCTCATTTAAGGAGCAAACATCGAAACGTCAAAAATATGTAATATTTAAATTGCACAAATTGTATGTGTGTATATATAATATCATAATATCATACGTGAAGGACATGTTCTGACACAACAACTTGCATTTAAAAGATGATTCACCCTGTATGTATGTGGGTGAAGGGGTCCGGGAGTAATAAGAGGTACAAGGGGATGTCTTCTCTGGCTTTCTCTGGGGGGTCTAATAACTCGCCTGTCCTGCGGAGAGAGATATTAGGTGTTGCCCATTCTCCGCTTTTGTAATGAATATTATTCTCTATTCTCGTGCATATTATTTGAAATTAATAAATTGTGCGTACGCTGAGCGAGGAAACAAGACACGAGAGTGCTCCAACATGCGCTAATCTCCGGTACGAATATTTGTGCGCAAATACCTAGTTGTGCAATAGTCTAGGACCCGCGGGACTCTCATCTATACTAATATTGGCATACTGTATTGACTGTGTCCACTTCCCATTGACCAGTCGCCATTTCATTCTTTCTCTCTTTCCCTCCACTACCTACTTCACATTTATTTCATATTTCACTACCCCTTCCCCGTCTTTATTCCAATTCAATTCAATTCAATTCAATTCAACTCAATCAATATTTAATCAAATAAAGAAAAAGAAATTTCTTTAGTTTTCTTTCAAAACATGTCATAACATTCAGTCAAATAATATATTAGTGGTCAGTATAATAGTATGCACGAATCAATCCATAAATGGTAAATCGAAAGTAATAGGTCGAACACTTTTTGCAAATTTTGCGAACGCTCCTCATGTGATAGAGCTCGGTGCTCCATATAATATATAATATTTGCGTGTGATTTATACGTCCCATTTGTTATCATTTAATTACAATTGACAATTGACAAGTTTTAACAATGTTTTAACAATGTTTTCTCGATAATATTAGTGCAGATGCTAAACCAGTTGCCTTTAGTAAAATGTGAATGTAATTGCAGTTATAACTGTACCATAGAATTGAGGACCAAGGAATTAACTTGATTTATCGTTGCACAGATTTATTTAATTATTTAATTATTTAATTATTTTTATGTAATTGTATTTATTGGGTATTGTGAAAGTGTAGTAAAAAGTAAACAGCGACTTGGATGCCAACACTGCCAACAGTTGTTTTAGAATTTATTTTATAATTTTTGGTGTTCGGCGTGCGGTGCAGGAGCAATGGAGAGCGCGGGGCTTCGATGGCGTCGGTTATGTAAGAGAATGCCAAATAGGAATGTCCTTAATAGTTCGCAGACAAGCAGGAGCTAATCTCTAAAGCGCTAGTGAGGCTAACTGCGCACACAGTTGTGTACAAATCACTCAAGTTGAACAAAGCACGACTTTCTTATCTTGCAATGGTAACAATGTGCATAGACATCTGCGGCATTGAATAATATATGAAGACTAGAGATATATTGTGGTGGTTTTCTTGGTGCACAATGAGTCAAATTAGCGACGCTCATGTTTCAATGCGATTTCACCTTTTTATTCCCTTGTAAATCAAGTGTTGAACATTTAATAAAGCTATTATTAGCATCTCTTAGTGAGTCTGCAAAATTGCATCGTGCATCGTGTTGTACGTTGTAGGATTGATGTGGCGAGTAGCGAGTGTGAGCCGTGAGCCGTGAGCCCGTTAGCCGTTAGCCGAGAGTCGTCTGAGCCGAGAGCCAAGAGCTGTGAACCGGGCCCGGTTTTCGTACTCCGGCTAAGCCGTCGCCTGCCTCTTGGCTCTCGGCTTCTTGGCTTCATGGCTTCTTGGCGTCCTCGTTATTAACCCGGAACCCGAAGCAGCACCAGGGGCGCGCGATATTTTTCTCCGGTTCCGACTCCGTCTCCGCACTACGTCCGCACTACGTCCACACTCCGTTGTCTGTATCGCAGCAGTGATACAACGTTGCCAAGCAACACCCCCGAGACGCGAACATATTTTATAAGAGTCTCTTAATACCATTCAAAGATTAGTAATTCAAAAATTAGTGAACCGATTTTATCATCAGCAATAAGTTACACTCATAGGATCCAATTCAATCCAATTCAATCCAATTCAATCCAATCAAATAAAATCCAAGTGACCATAAACAATCCCCTCATCATTATTAATAAATATGTTGCAATAGTTACCGTTAACTGTAGATTGGCACTTAAGTATTTTTCTTACTTTAGTTATTTGCTTAATTTATACTATATAGGTATGTACCTTAACAGCCCTTCGCAAATTGGTAACATTAAACCAAATACAAATGATTATATTTGATGCCGCCTAAATATAAAACGGCTCATGTTTCAGAATACGGAAAAATGATGTACGTACCATGAAATTGGCACAATTACCCCATTAAAATATAATATATTATAACCAATTAATGGTAATTGGTAAGTATGTATAGTTAGTGTGTCGTTTGTGCTGTTTTGGTTGCATCTCGTTGACCACATCGGGATGCCGCGAACGCTGGCGCGTTGTTAATATTTACATATAATAGAATGATTGTAATAAAGGCAGATTCTTTGTTGTTCCTTGGGAAGCGCCAGGTCGCATCGTTATAAAATACTTACGTGGTATTAATTGCGTTACGATTTTAACACTAATTACATTTGGCGCAATCCAGTTCCACTGCCAACGGTGGCAGTGGCGGTGGCGGTGGCTGGGCAGCGGCACCGGCAGCCACTTCCATTTCACGTTTGGAACGATACTAAATGTGTATATGTATATGTATATGTAAATGTACAGTTATGCAATCAATTACATTCTTGTATTAATGACATATTGTTGTGTTTCTAATTATAAATATTAATTAGAAACTAATCAAAAAGCGTTTTTTTCTTTCTTTACTATAATAGATAATCTATTTGATCGATAACTGAACTTGACGCAGCTATTTTTCTCCGTGCGTTCTTATCTAGTTTCTTGAACAAAATATGTCGTCATTGATAAGTAATTTATTTTCGAAGAGTTCGAAGTGTTCGAAGTGGTCGGCCGATAGGTCTGTCCCTTGTCCATTTTACAGTCCGCACTGTTCGTACTGTTCGTACTGTTCGTACTGTCCGTACTGTACGTACTGTCCGTGATGTCCGTAGTGTTCGTAGAAGATATTTATATTAGTGAAATGACACAAAGCGCACGGTCTCTTCGGAGTGCTCGACCGGTCCGGTTTACGCGGACAACCATTTCATATTTCACTCACATTAAACGGAGTGAGAGATGCACTTAGCATAAAGCTGAGGTCCGCTTAAACGGACGCTATCAAGTAATTTAATTATAGGTTTATACTGCAAACTGATTGGCTCGTAACACGAGGTAACATTTCGTATTCCGTATTTCATGTGACAAAGACAAGACGGCTATGTGGGCGATCTAGTCTTTATTGTGTGAGCCAAGCCGAGCCAGCACCAGGAATGCGCTTCACCTCGCCTTTATGATATTTCAAATTAATATGCTTTATCACATTAACATATGTTTATGTTTATATGGCCTGCATGGCCATTCTCGTAATTGTACAGAAGCAAACTAATTGGTGAATACTGTTGTACTTTGCAACACCCAAACACCCACCAACATGAATCCACCCCAATCGTATCGTAATACCGTAATATCATCTAAGAATAAAAATCAATTCTCATTAACACGTGACACGTCCGTGCGATTTCATTTGAATTTTTTTTTTTCATTTTACATTGTCAGAACGTTTTGTTTCTTTTGTTTCTGCACATGTAATTCTTTTGCCTTTTGTTGCTGCAAAGAAAAATAGGTATGAGCCAGTTTTAACCCAATTACCGTTGCCTCCCTCTACCGGCTCTATCTATTACGTACCGTCCATATCATAATTTCCGTACTACATCATCACCTTTCAGACAATTCACTCAATTCAGTCTGTCTATTGATTCGGGGATCAATGTCCTGTTTATAATCATACATTTAGTAGTCGGCCTCTTAATGGGGATCCGCTTCAACGGACATCTCCACAACCCCTAGGTCAAATCCTGCCATAATCATCATCCGTCCGTTCTTATTACATGTTTCGCCATTCGGGACGATTTACGCTATCTATATCATTATAACATTTATAACAGTTGGATGGTAATAGTCATTCATTTTCTTACTTATCGACATTTTTATAAACAAATGCACAGTTCACACGTGTTTACAGTACAATACGAAACTGGTAATACTTTCAAAACTA
>JARJEC010071772.1:0-11147 GCA_030264575.1 Tachinus sp. AB-2021 | reverse complement strand
TTTTTTTAATGGTTTATTATTTTTTTTCCTCAGTTCTGTCTTAAAAAGCGATCAATGACCCATAAGAAGTTATACTAATCACAAATTTTTTAACTATTTTTTTTTCTAAAAAATAAAGAATGAATCTGTTGCTTAAAAATATATTTAAAAATACCAAAAATTAGTTGTTTATTTTTATTTTTTCTATAAATTGTGCTTTTTATCAAAAATTTCTGAAAGCTGGATATGTTTTTTATGTTAATCAAATTTACTTTCTTTGTTTAACCAGGTTTTATGTAATATTTCTTTAAAAAAAATTAGAACAATTGTTGGATCAATTTTTTAAAACATTTATATCTAGAAAGGTTATTTTTTGATTTTGTAAAAATAATACATACCTACAAAAAGTAAACAGTTTGTTTATTCAATTTTTGCTAGAAATTTTTTAAATTATTTTAATTGTTTTTTGTTTTCTATAAATCACAGAAAGTTTCAATTTTTGAATTAGCTTTTGAAATGCAGAATATTATACACTTAATGTTTTTTAATTAGTAAACATATCAGAATTTTTTTATAAAACAATTTTTTAGTTATTTTAAAAATGCCCGAAAACTATTTTAATTATTTTTAACTTTTTAATTCTATTTTGAAATTTTTAAAAACATTGAGTAATTGTTAACCAAGATTTTTTATATATTTTAATATTTATTACATTTGTAGAAAGCTAAAAAATAAAAAAAAATTCATATACATACAATTACAAATTACATAATTGTCGAAGATTTCTTAGAGACTTTCTGGAAAACAAATCAATCGTTATATTAATACATTTATTTTGTAAAAAATTTCTTAAAAATTGTTTTAACTATTTTTTTAAGATTAATTAAAAAAAATTATATTAGGTAGAATTGGATGGATGTAACTGTAGCATATAAATTATTGTTGTACGTGTAATTTTTATTAATATAAATAGTAATAATCTGTAAATGGGAATTGTATAACATCTTCTAGTTGAAAGTTGAAATACTTAATGCGGCATTTGTCGAAATATATATTATACACATTATTACTAAAATAATTTCCTTTTATGAACGCAATATAGATTACATCAGATAATTTGCTTGTAAGTAGACATTACACCATAATTTATGATAGCAAAATCATTTAGAATGGGGAACAATTCGCGTGCAGAACAAGTATAGAGTTTCAATAAAATACAAATTAAATAATGAATCAAGTCCAGATGAAAGTGAACGTACTCATGAATAGACAAAGTTTCATCTTAATCAAATAAATTAAAGGAAGTAATGTAAAATCCGTGACATCCGCGATACGCATAATGCAAAGTTAATAAAAGCAAATTGTACGACGCCGAACGCTCATAAATAGAATGTTTAATCGTTTTGATTGGCCGCGATATGATAATTATGTGTTTGAAGAAATAATATTTTTCCTCGTCGCGCAATAAAATTTGTTCGTTATATGGCTATCTGCAAGCCTTGTAGGATACACACGTTTCTGAGTAGTCGCATAAGTCACGGATGGTGACCGAATTTTCCTCATCTATACTTTCTAACCCAGTTGCCGGTCTCGTCATATGTATTACTGGGACAGGTGAATCGAAAAGACCTTAAAGGTCATTTTCTCAACTGAATATTTGCTATTTTTAAGGTGTGTGTAGGTGAAGGAAGTCGCTTGGTTCCGTGTCGATGTTGTCAAAGAAGTGTTAACACGCTTAAATCTGTTAACATAATTTTACACCGAGCAATTGTAATGCAATACGTTGTGCAATATCGTGTACTACAACAGTACACATTTGTACCTCCGGGGTTAAAGATTTTTTTTATAATTTTACCATGAACAATGTCGCACAACCTACTGATAATCCGATCTGCTACAAAACAACCAACTTAAAATTACAAACTCTTAAAAGATAACTCCTTCTACTCCAGCATTAACCCGACAAGATATAGTGTGAAATATTTATACCCATTTTATCGCACATAAAATACTCTAAAGCGCAGACCTCCCAGTTCATACATTCATATACATATATATGGGCTCTATCGACCCCGTTATTATAATATTGAATCCATTAATTCCAATTTTTAATTGATATCATGCAGCGAGTCACTGAGATCTTGACTGTTAAAAAACTAGCGATTTTTTCAACACAACTCGCACTTGCTTTGAAATTGAATTATGTCTACACTCCAGTTGATTTATACTTTTACGGACGTGATAAATACAAAACAAACAGTCATTATTTATACATAAAAGTATAATTGTGGATAACATAATGGCAAGCATGAATTATACCTGATCGATGCCTACAATTTTTCTATAATTTATATAGACCAACCACAATTAATTTAATTTACAAAAGGCTTGAGCTATCGTTAGCGATGAGCTATAACTTTCTCTGTTTTAACTTGTCAATTTTGACACTAATCGCCTGTAGACTATCATCTATATGTAGAAAATAATTTCGATAACAAGTAATTACAACTTGTTATATCACGTGCTGTCATTATTACACTTTTATTATAACTGATTCGTTTTCTGTGTAACGCCGAGCGACGTTGAAGAATATTTGTCTTTTTACGCCTCTATCGATCGCTATTCTTTGAAATAATTATATAATCACCATCTAATAATCCACTAGATTTTTAATTGAGAGATAATTGTGACGAATAAGTCATTAAGTTTTCACAGTTTTATTACAATGATGATATGCTTATTAGAACTAGTATAGAGGAGGCGCAATTTTATGCTTGTGCAATGAGATGCATAAAATTACAAGAAAATAATTACACGGCCAAAGAAATAAAAGCTTTTATAATAATGATATATATTTTTTCTTCTGTTAACATTATAAATAATCTGTTATCTCACACCTCTCAGCATAGATTGATGATCTTATTGTTGTTACAACTTTCATAAATCACAAAACAATGTTATTTTTGAATGTGCTCGCTCAACTTTCAATTTTTAAGGATGATAGGTTTGATTCAATTCCGTTACGTATTAAATTGAATTATTTAAATTTATTTATAAGAATTCGTTAATTTCAATCACAGCGTTGATGAAAAATGAAGTTTTAAACAATTTACTATGAATAAGTATTTATATTTATAATGAATGTATTTTAATAAAACATAGTGTTTGGTCTTTAAATTAAACAGTTTGATATTTTTTTTCATATATTTGGAATTTTATCAAATTTTATATTGGCTGCAAATAAAGTACACCTTTGGTGTAATTTTTCTCTTCTAATCGGAAAAATATAATGAATTAAATAAAAAATTAAATAAATATGCCAATATTATCATTTTTTAATTTAGAAACAATTTTTTATTCTCCAATAACTGCGTATATCTTATGTAAAAAAATTTAGTTCTTCTATTTGTGATTATTTTTAGTTTTGTTTTTCTTGTATTAGTTTAATTTTTGTTTATTTGTATTTGAAGTTTGCTTTTTTTAATTTTTTCTTTGTTTTGTTCTTATTTATTAATTTTCAATAAATATTTTCATACTTATTATAAAATGGATTTATAAATCCGTTTTTGCACTTTTTATAGTCTCAAAAATGTATAAATTTGATTGTTTAGCCCTAAAACGATTTGATTTTTTTTGTTTTTTATTTTCTGATATTTTTTTCTTTTTTTTTGTTGTCGGTTATATTGCATTTTTGTCCACTTATCGTTTTATTTTGTTATATTTTTTTCTGTAATTTTAGTTTTTTCCATTAGTTTTTTTATTTTTACGTTTTCTATTTTGTCTTGTGATTATTTTTAATATGTTTATAAAGTTTTTGGTTTTTATTTTTTTAATACTTTTTTATAATTTTAAATGGCATTTTGTTGGGTTTTTTTACAACAATATTTAATAACGAGTTTAATGGAACTGTTTTCTCTCGGGAATGCATAATTTGCATTTTTGTTTGGAGTTATTATAGATATTAATACCGACCATGATTCAATCACAACAAACTTTTTCCAGCAATAACTGGAGATTGTTTAATACCACTTATGGTAGGCAATTAAAATCTTAATAGGCTGATTTGCCAAAAAAACTTATACTAACTAACCTGCAGTTATGGTAGTACAGAAATATTAAAATCTACTAGATGGTTTTTTTTTTATATTTGCAACAAATAAAAAATTTGTTTGCAAATATTTATTATGAAACCTTTGCATTACGAAAAGCTTCTAAATATACTTTATTACAATAAATTAGACTAAAGATTTTTCTACAAACGCATTGAATAAGTAATATTGATATATTATAATGAAAATCGAAACTTTAATTAAGTTTAAGTATCTTTCAAATATTTAACTTTTACTGTCAAAATATTACGCACGTATATGGAAAAAAATCAATAAAACGGTTACTTCAAGTGTGGAATGTGAATTTGACCCTAAATCTTCTGCCCGATTACCTATTTCTCATCAATTTTTTTAATCGCTATAATTTTTTTAATTTTTATTAAATTTGACAAATTTGTAAAAATATAAACTTTGCAAAATTCATTGGATTTTTGGTGGACGTATTATCTCTATGCCATAAAAAATCCCAATTTTCCGACCAACTTTTAAGACAAAAAAATTGTGATTATTATTGCGGCATAATTTTTTAAAGTTTAGAAAAATTGACGATTTTAATAACCAAACGTTCGTTCATAAGAATGTTGTCGACCTCTACTATGTGGTACTTCATTGTTAGAATTAAATAAACAAAGAACTACTATGTTTTTTTAACTATAAACGTTGTTTAATATTATATTTTTACAAACATTTTTAATTAGAAAGCTGTAATTATACCAATATTAATACCGAAAAAGTAGAAGTAAATTGTCTGTATTAACTTTGAGGCAAACTGGATGAAATTTTTAAGCAGGGCTTGGGAACTAGAACTGAACCGAATAACCAAAATAAAATCGTTATTTTAACCGGAGCGGGATTATTTTCAATTGAACAAAAACCGAAACAAAAAATTTAACGCTTCAAAACCTTGGCCTTGTGCATTTCAATTTTTTATATTACTACTTATGGCCCCAATTTTTTTAAATTTATAAAAAGAACTGATTTTTGCGAAAACTTTTAATTGGATCAGAATAAAGTGTCCTGTATGAATTATTCTAAAATTGGTTTTAAATTATTCAAATTATTTATGTTTGCGCAGTATTTTTAATAAATTACATATTTTTGGTTAATTTTTATTTGTTTTTTTTTGTATTTTTTTTTATTTCATTCAAATTTTATTATTAATATTTTTAATTTGTTTCTTTTTCATTTGTTTTTGCTATTACCTGTCAATCTTTCTGTTATTTTTTTAATTTTTTTTAATTTGTTTATTTTTTGGTTCTCAAGTATGGCTTTATTTTCATCTATTCGTCATGTTTTACTGATTTTTTTATTATTTTTTTGGTTTATTTTTTTATTATTATTTTAAATTTATTATATTCGTTATATATGTTTTTGGTTTATATTTATTTATTTATTCATTGAGAGTGTAACACTGATTGTAATATTTTATAATAGAAAATTAGAATCAGAATAATAAATAATTCTTTTTCAAAATTTTTACGTAAAACAGATTTGAACCTGTATTTTTATGAGTTTTAGTACTTGAAAGATGCATTGAAATATATAGACCACGGATTGCTTTAAATTTTAAAAAAGCGGTTTGTTGTCGAAAACTTTGAACGCTATTATGTTTTTGTTATTTTGTAAGTTGAATTTGAATTGATGCTAAAATAAACAGAATCTCCTGAACAAAATAAAAACTAAAAAGCTGCCATATTTTAATGAATGAAAACTATTAGAAAACGAAGAAAATTGTGGTTGAGAAAGATTTATTCGTAAAAAATAATTTGCAAAAATATATCGGCTGGTGTTAGCCTTTACTATGTGATATTGCATTTTAATAAATAAAACAACTTTTATATATTTTATTACGAAAAATATTTATTAAACCGGACTCGTTTCACAAACAAATTTGTTTTTATCACCGTATGATGATGACCAGGTAATTGGTCGAAACTAGTCTGGTTTAATAAATATTTTTCGTGATAAGATATATAAAAAGTTGTTTTATTTATTTAAATGCAATATCACATAGTAACGGCAACCACCATCCGATATATTTTTGCAAATGTTGTTTTATTTATTAAAAATATATCGATTATAATTAACTTAAGTGACCGTTAATATGTGATAATCCATTCTTATAAATAAAATAAAACAATTTACTATGTTTTTTATCACGAATTTATTCTCTCGAATACATTACTAGTTTTGGCTCCACTAGTAATGTATTCGAGAGAATAAATTCGTGATAAAAAACAGTAAATTGTTTTATTTAATAAAAATATATCGGTTTTTGTATTAAAATTTATAAAATTGTTATTTAAATTCATCTAAATTTATAAATATAAATTTATAAAATTGTTATTCTCGGTTATTGAAAATAAACTGTTATCAAATTTTTAGCGGCAAAGTAGGCTCGTTTGGTGGATATTAACCCATCTAAATTTTAAGAGAAAATATTCATAAGTAAAAAAAATATGGTTTCGTACCTGTTTCAGTTGTCAATAAGTATATTAAAAAATTAAAATATGGTGTTAGTGTAAGTTTCTAAACAAGCAGACTAAGACCTCATATTAAGTTTTTTTTATGTCAACATTTTTGATCATTCGAATATATTGTAAGGATCTACGGACACATGGTACGTATAAAAAGAAAATATTGAAAAATTACTTTTGACAAACCAAACATGCGTTTCATTATATAAATATGTAAACAATAGCTTGAGAATTTTGAAATTGCCGAGCAAATGTTTGAGTTATTTTTGGTCGCTAGTCGAATAATCGTGTTTAGTGCTTGGTTATTGAAATATTAAATTTTTATTTAAAATATAAAACAAGAATTTTGTACTTTGATGTGTTAAGCTCTGCACAGAGTTTTAGTGAAATATAGAGTTACCTTAGCTATTTTACAAATGATGAAAGTTAGGAGTGACTAAATGCAAAGTTAAAATAAAGTTTAGCAAATTGTATTAAAACTCATAAATTGCGCAAAAATTTTGTATAAAATACTTGCAGAAATTATTTATTTATTTTTATGTTATTATTATTTAAGTAAGTAAGTTTTTATGTAATTTTATTAATGTTATTTTATATTTTTTAGTCACCATATTAGCATTATTTCTTAATCGAATACTGATGGTTAGTTATACGTGACGCATTTTATGTTTTATTGATGCATGTTTTTATGTGTTTTGGCAGTTGATTAAAAAAATAATAAAACGATCTGTTTTATCTGAGTCATACACTATTTGCATGTTATATTAAGATGACGACTTTTTTAAGTTTAATTTACAATCTTGAAAAAAGCTAAAACAAGATGCCAAACATCGTTCATTAATCAAAACCATTTTGGTCGTGCAAATTTAAAATTGTGAAAAAAATTACCATGTATTTCAAAAGGGAATTTTAGACCATTAGTTTATAACAACTTTTCGTCTTAGCATCAGACAAGGATAATGTGTAATATCTCGCTAACATTAATCAACACAATATATAGTGCGGTAGTGACTTCCAAAATGTATATTTACAGTTTTCACTTAACTATTATGATTATTATTAGAGCAACAAATGTTGGGATTTTTGCTTTTATTGCAGGGGTTAAAAGAGATAAATTTCCTTTTATAATAAATTTATAGGAATGAAAAATTTAGTAGTTCGACACTGCTTTTTAAGCTTAAAAACTTATATTAGCTTATTTGAGACTAAAGAACTAATAAACTTGGTAACTATTAATGAAACATTTATTTTATAAGAAATTAATCATCTTCTATTATTGAATATTAAGTCTCTTAAAAAATAAATTGTTGTTTCTGTTACTTGGAAATTATAACAATTAAAAAATTAGAACATAAAAAATACTCGGTGAAGTTTGTGGAGAATTTTATACAAAATATTTCAAACGTTCGAAGAAAAATTGGAAATATTGTAAAAAAAACACAAGAAAACGTTTTGTGTATAAATGAAGAAACATAGATAATTTTAAATTGCTCCCATTACTTTTAAAAACGTAGAACAATGTTCTGTTAATAAATGTATCTAATTGATGGTAATTTTTACATAAGACAATTTAAGAAAATATTGATTGTTTCTATATTTATTACTCATTTATATTTACAAATTCAAAACACTCTTTATTACGAATTATTTTATGTTATGTTGTTTTTCTAAACTTGTTCAACAAACAAATCATATTTTAATCTGATTTGGTTTATTAATTATTGTTTTATAATAAACAACAATCAAATTTGATCATAAATGATGTAATGATGTATGTATATTATTTATTCTGAAGATTATAAAATTAAAACTCCACAAATATAATAAGCCTTTATTTGGGTATTCAGTGCCTTTTCAGGTTTTAAGTGCTTTTTAAGCAGCTTTAAAAAATAGTAGCTTAAAATCCGCTAAATATTATGAAGTTTAACAGTCTACATCATAATCTTGTTTTTTGCGCAAACCAAATTATTATAAAAAAATAAATAAATAAATAAGTATTAAACGCAATGATAAAAGTACTGGAACAATTAAGATCTTTAAAATACCAAATCTGTTTTTGGTTACCACAGTTCTCATCTCTCAGTACGATAACTCTGTACTCTGAGCATATATTACAATGCAGCAAAACACATTATTGTTAAAAGATACACTTGAGTATAAGTTAGTAAAAAAAATGTGTAGGTAGGTAATAAAAATAATAAGGATATTTACAGCACACACTTTTTACAGCCGTAAAAGATGGAATTTAACAGTAGCACAAGCTGGAAACCCAAATAGAGGGTTCTGTTACATGAATAATATTTTGTTGTTTTATTTAGTGGTAATTAAAAATATGATAATATTTACGGTATACTTGCAATGGCTAATAAATTATTTACACGGTTTAATTCATATTTTATTCTTATTGATTCGTACATAAATCACAATCTAATTAATCTGGAATATAATTATAGTTTGATATGCATTTAATTGCGTTCAGTATTATTGCAAAATGTTATGTTTGCTGTGTGCGAAAGTAGATACGTAGCGTTGGAGTTAAAGTAGATCACAGATTATTTATCTTTCTGTTGTCTTATTAATAAATAATTGGAATTGGAAGTGGAATAAAAGGCATTCCGATAGAAGCGTGTCGATAATGGCTTCGGAATCAATTCCGACGGTCTGGAACCATACTGTTATAAATAACGATCACCTTCAAATTGAATAATATTGTGAAGTAAATTCAATAAATCCTAACAGGTCGGTAGTTTATCGTTAGGAAAGAAATTGTGCTCCATTTATACGAGATAGCTGCGGCGCTCAAACACGACCCTATAGCACGATATAAATTATCTGAGAGCCGTTAGTGTATGATTAATAGACAGCAGTTGCATATGTAATATTTCACGTTCGATTTGCAAGTGCAAGGACTTGAGTTTCTCAGGCAACTGCAATGTTCAATTCGAATAGACATACATCATACATTTGTCGTGTACAAGCTGCTCTTCCCTGCTCTGGACAACATTATAAAGTATAGATCGGTGCTGCTTGTATGTTCATACATACATGAATACATGGTACGTGGTTCATGTCGGTGCTGCCATAGTAGTATGCTTTACTACTGGTTTATTTCTACTACTTCGTAATTTACTGGATTATTTTAAAATACATTCGACGTAAATCTCCCATCTTCGGCTTTCGGTATCCATCCGATCAATTGCCATAAGTAATCATATCTGATGAATTTATAAATCACATTTACCGATTACATTTTACATACATTTTTCACCTGTTTTACGACCAAGATGAATCACATCGATGTATATAGAATGACGAATAATATTTTCTCTGCGACATATAACCACAAAGCATGCATAATATTACTTATAGATAATTTCCGTGAAATTAAAGTCATAAATAGGTAAATTAAAACAAACGGATAAACTATAAACCTGAACTAGTGGTGTCCAAGGTGTGCCGCATAACCATAAACTCGCTAATATAATACATGTATAAAACAAACAACTAGTAGGATGCGTATTATAAAATATACGGTTATTTCTGATATTTTCTACGATTCAAACGTACATTTTCTTGGATCATTTCATGCCTAAATTACATTTAAATTGATGTCTATTAAATTGCATCTGGTAATTCGTATTGTATTATAAAAATCATTAGATTTTCTTCATGGTGGAAAATAAAAGTGCGATTTAATTGCAAAAAACCTCTTATTTCTTATTGGAAGAGATTGTGCTAATAATAGGTTTTTGAGGTGAATGCCCACTATACTAATTCTGGGCAAATAATTCTATAAAAAAAGTGATGAATTAGAAGTTTGAGTTAGTGCTCTTGCATATTTGTCGTACAACTTACACGTTTGAAGAGAATAAAAAAATGGTTTCTTAAAAAAGTTGTACAAAGTCCTCAATTTAAAATGCACATTTTTTTACGGATATAGCGGATTTTTCTAAAGAAGCAATAATATGTTTTCATATTAATCATATTTTGGCTGACGATATCACAATTACCATTGGTTATACATTTACAGGACCATTTTTCTACCATTGTGCCTTAACAGAATTTCTACCGTGATCGTTTTCAAGATGGTTTGCCTGCATTATTCCGAAATCCTCCTTTTCTAGTACTAGCAAATGTTGTTCATGCGTGATGGTTCTTTAGCACACTTCAGCATTTTGGTTTGCCAATATTTTAATACAGTTTATCAAAATTGCTGGATAGGTCATGGAGGGCCACAATTATGGCTAGATTACCTTATGTGAACAGAAGTTTTATTTACGGGGACATCTTAAAACGTTTGTTGATATTACACTAGTTCATACACTAGAAGAATTAAATAATAGAATAATTGAGGGCTTTGTCACCATTTTTAACACATCGGTAATTTTTGATAGTGTTTGTTGATCCATGAGAACTGCTTGCAAACGGTTTTTGATAAAAACCGAAAAAACCGAGTATCGATAAGATTTGCTATTAGGAAACAATTAATGGCCCTTTAAATATTCTAGAGTAACAAGCGGTAACCCAACACACGCATACCTTTATAAACACGGGTGAAGGACCTCGAGGTTATTGGCCAATT
>JARJEC010071767.1:0-11577 GCA_030264575.1 Tachinus sp. AB-2021 | reverse complement strand
AATGTTGTCATCAAAATAGGAATTTTAGTGTATGCTTGTATGCAATATGGAATTTATATTGGACTAGCAAAATTGACAAATTCATTTAGTGGATCATTAACGCTCGGAGTGGGCAATTGCAATTGAGCCGACACTATTGTCATATATTATTGAAAAAGATAGAAATATGGTTTTTGTCTTTTAAATTACACACGAAATGATTTTAATAAAGAAAAGTTTAACAATAGGTGATTTTTGAAAAAAATAAAATAAAATAAAAAGATTGAAAGTGGCGTAACAGTAACTTGCAGCCTATGTGTGAAAAATCTTATGGATTATGGAGATCTAACATCTCATAACATGCGATTATCGGAAAACTATGCCAATCTTCTTTGTGTGAATAAATGTGGGTTTTAGTTGTTTTTAATTTCTTTTATGTTTTATTTCCTTTTTTTGTTAACAAATAAATAAAGTAAATCATCCTAAATATAACTGCATTGCATGTTATCATAAATATTTCCTTTATTATATTCTACAAAAACTAACAGATTGAAAATAATAGTTATTATTAGTGTGAATCTAATAAATATCTGATGTTATTAATAAACATGTCACTCAAATGATTTTCATTCTAAACACACGTTTTAATATTCTAAATATCATGACACGCAAATTTCTTCTTCCATTCTTAAAATTTTTTTTTCTTGAAATATTTGATTTTGAAATATATATCCAAACAAACATTAGAAGATTAATTTTAATGAAAAACATTTTAATTTATTAAAAGCACTTATATTAATTTATTAATTATATGAAAATAATTACCTTTTAATGATTCATATTTTTTAAACACAATATGTTCAATGTAGTTCTTTATTTTCTTGCTATAAACAATATTAAGTACCTTTCCAATAACTTTATCCAAATAATGCTTTGCGATGTCAATAAATCTTTATGCTTTTAACACTACTAAATCACACGAGCGAGACGTTTGCGTCGTCACTACCCCGTAAAAACTGACGCCTACAAATTAGTCATCAGCGTCAGTACTTGCTAATCAAAGATAAAATGTAATCAAATAGAGCTCCCATACTCCGCCAAAGAACTGCGCTGTATTCCCGAACATTCTATTTTTAATAAATGATATGACGAAATAGCAAAGGAAATTTATGAAATTATAAATAGCTTTGTTTATTTAAATAACATTACTTATTATTCCGAAAAACTCGGAAAAACCTACAATAAAGATGTATATTTATAAATCTTATAATTATATAAAAACTATTAAAATTATGCATGTAGCAACTTCTTAACACCATATCCTGGAAAATGATATATAGTGAGTCCTACAAATGTTAAAAACAATCCTAGTATAATAAATTTGATCAGCTTATATTTCATATTTTTCCAAATTATGAATTTGCATGTCTTTAGCGGGTTCGTTATCCAAGAAAATGATGTTTCTGGTCTCCTGTAAGATCAATAAATTGCAATTAGATTCATCAATCACAAACGATAGAAAACAACGGTGCTTGAAAGGATTCGCAGTTTCAGTCTGATATTACGCTGTTGGCTTCATAAAATTAATAATTTTGGGTGAACTCATTAAAAAATATATAATATTATAATCTAACATTTGTTATATCAGATTACCACTGCTTATAACTAAGTTAATTTCTTGCAATTAAAACTTTTGGTGTTCACTATCGAATTGCTATTAGGAATGAATTATCATTTAAATAAATTTATTTAAAATGTTTAGTATTATGTTACTTATACATAATGTTATGTGTGCTTGTTATTTATTATTAATGGTCAAACTTTATTTCATTATTATAATATTTATAATATAATTAAATATATAATAGTATATTATATTACTAGGAGTTGAACAACGTCATTTTGTTAAGCTCACGATTGCTGCACAGGCGGGTAAACTAGGAAAAATGCTAAATGCGTGTTCCAGTGAAATATACTATTTTTCTTTAAGCTTGTATTTATATTTAAATTGTATAAATAAAACTATACGTAAAAATTAACAAAATTGCTGACTTTGGCATTAAATTTGTAACTACTCTTCTGAGGGAAACATTGTGATACGTGATCTGAAAAACGAGAGTGTTATTATCGAAATAGTAATAAAGTACTGAAAGTATGAATGAAATAGTAATGAAAGTTTTGAAAGACACACTTTTTTATAAATGTAGATATAGCAATATAATCTACCGCTAAAGAAATTTTTGTCTTAGACTTTGTGATTTTTTAAGAGTTTGCAGTATAAGTTAAACATTTAAGAGTTATATTAATTTAATTTTCACATATAGGAAATATTTTTTTAAATTAAACTAATTAATTTCTTTAATACTTCTCTACAGTCTTTACAGCCTTTGTACAAGGCACTCTTTTTGATAAATAAACGGATAATTTGCAAGTGGTTTATTATGTTATTTTGTTTACTGAAGCCGGCATATTATAAAATCTAGTTTTCTTGTCACCTAATTGTTACCATTTTTCATAGTAATTGAAAATAGCTGACGAGCCACTATGGCAATAACTATTGCTCTAGATTTTTAATTTTTTTAACCACTCTTGCTCAGCTATTTATTATTGATTAATAAATACCTAAAATTGGATATTGAATTAAATTAAATTTGTAGAATTGTTTTAGGTGGGTTTAATGACTACGTTTTTATTACACAATAGTTAGGTTAGGTTAGGTTGGGATTACCCGATGAGTCATTATAATATTAACTACTGTTCCAGATTTTTAATTTTTAAATTACAATATTATTTTGCCGGTCTTTGGGAGTTTATCTTTCTGTAATATACTTTATTGAAAGTAACTTTTCATAGTGTAACTATTGAGTTTTAGCATTTTACTAATCTTTTTGGTGCTTGTCATTTCATTATTTACCAAGGGGGTTGCATTTAAAATAGTTAGTTACAGCGTAAATACTAATTATGTCATATATAAAAGCGTGCAAATCACTAATTTTGAATAATGTGGCAAAGTGATAATTTTCCGATTCTGTTTGTATTTAAAGTTCTTGCTAGATATATTTTTGTTTCTTTAACTATTAAAAAAAAGATGTGGCGAAAACTTCTAAAAATTGAGATTTATACTTAAAATAAACTAGTAAATCCAAATTTGCAAAAAATAACCGGGTGTCTCATTTAAACTAATATATTTGATGTTTAATACGTATATTAACGTACTTTGATTTCTATTGATGACTATAATTTGTTTTCTGCTTGAAGCGGCTTATAGGACCGTATTAAAAAAACTTCAGATTTTTTACATGTTTTTATTAAAAATAAATGAATGTGCAGGAAAAGTTTTGAACAAGGCGCCAAAGAAAAACATAGTTTGTTTTGTTTGAAACGTTTGCTGCACACAATTTAAATGCTTGTGAAATACTGTAGTTTTGTTTAATACGGTCCTATAAGCCGCTCCAAGGAGGAAATAAATCATTCCAATAAAATGAATGTATTCGATTAAACCGAAAATCATATGTTGAATATTTTAGCGGTAAAATTGGACCTTGATGAATTTTAATCCCTAAGAATTTCACTAAAAAAATATTCATAAATAAAGAGGCTATGGGCCCCTACTTGTTTCAGTTGTTACTCAATATATTTATTTTTATTATTAAGTTGACTACTACGATGCGGTTAACTATTTTTGGTACTAATCCGAGGTTATTAATTTATGAGAAAAACATACTGACCGGAAACAGTTTTAAAAATGATTTATTTTTTTCGTAAAGTTGAACTTCTGACAAAACTTGCGAGAGCGTTTACATATAGGCAAGTTAGTTGAAAGTACTTTACGGATAGTATTTACAGTAATTGCTCAAGCGTTTACACGTCAGTCTTGTTAGAACGCTCTCCGAACGAGCAAGCCACTTTTGCCGCAAATACTTTCAGCAAGTTTTGCGACATGCTTGAGATTACTCTGTGAGAATGTTTATACTAAGCAAATAAATTGGCAAGTAATTTCAGATAGTGACTTCTGATAGTTTTACTTACTCATGTAAACCTAGCATAAAACTTTTTTATTAAAGGCAAAGTGAGTAGTTACACTGGTTATATTTTTGTTGAAAATATATAGAACTAAAAAAACTATCTAGAATACCAATTATATACTACAGGCAACCAGTATCGATGTTATGATATCTCACCTCACCTCATCTGATCTCATCTGACTTCACCTGGCTTCCCCTCACTCTACCTCACCTCAATCATCTCACCCAACCTTACCTCGTCGTTACCCCACCTCGTCACACTTTACGGCATAGTCGCTCGTTTGACTCAAATTTTTGGAATTATACCACCCTGCACTCAACCACCACTATTTCTACTGGCTTAACCTGACCAGACCTTATAACATATGACTTCACTTGACTTTACTTAACCAATTGTATTGCTACGCTCTATTCTAGTTCCACTTTCCTGTGGTTATATTAATTAATTTCTTAATTTCCCCTCACATCACCTCACCTGACCTACAATCAAATCACCTCATCACACGTCAGCCCAGCTCATCTTACCTCACTTCACTTTACCTCACCCATTCACTGACCTCACCTCACTTCATGATATAGCCGATTGTTTAGAACAGATTCTTGGAGTTATACCACCTTGCACTCAACCACCACCACTTTACCTGGCCTCAGTTAACCTGAGCTCATCACACCTGATCTCACATCACCTAACCTGACCTTATTTTACCTGAAGTCACCTCATCTCACCTGATCTCATCTGACCTCATCTAACCTAGCATCACTTGGCCTCCACTCACTCTACCTTACCTGGCTTCAAATCACCGTACCTTACCACATTCCACCACACCTCATGACATAGGTCGTTTACACTTAGATTTATAGAATTATACTGCTCTACACTCAACCTATCCTAACCTTCCTATATTTATTTTATTCCGACCAATTTTTAGCAATTAAACTGCTATGCCACTCAACCAAATCTAATCCCATCCTTCTTTTACACTTATGCATTTAGTTTTTTTTTGTCAAGACTGAAAGGCAACCAATTTATTTACCACTAATGTTAGATATTCTTAACTTACCTCACTCAAGCTTTTCAATCTCTTTTTTTTGCCCTTCTTGCATTTATTCTTTTTACTTTTGTTCTTTTTTATTCTTTCTTTTTTACATTTTCTGTTTTTTACTTCGCTCTTTTTAATTAGCTTTTTTATTTTTACTCTTAATCGATCGCAGTTTGAGGGGATACGTTTGTAAATATGCCAATGTTTCACCGCCTTGCAACAACAATCAAATTGTTTGGCTTTTTACAAGAGCTTGTCAGTGCACCTAAGTAATTTCCACAATAATAAAGTCATATAATAGAGTGAGATTTTAACATTGATATAACTAACAAAGGTTTTAAAGTAAACACGTAAATCAATTATTTGTTTTGGTTTCTGTTTCAATGCGATGCTGAAATCACTTAGGTGCACTGATTAGCTATTATAAAGAGCATAATAATAGTCCACATTTGAATGATAGTTAGTCTAAAGATTTTTATTAATTTCTGTTTATCAATGTTTTTTTTATTTTTTTGTTTTTTATTATATATTGTTTAGCTTGTTATTACAAATAGATTATTTAATTTTTTTAATATAACAAAAATATGTATGTATGTATGTATGTATGTATGTATGTATGTATGTATGTATGTATGTACGTATGTATGTGTGTGTATGTGTCTATCACGCATAACTAATATGGTTTTTAAGATACCGGTCTGAAATTTGGGGGAATATGTTGGAAGTAAGCTCTAGTTGTATCGCCCAAAACTTCGTCTCGATTTGTTGGCAACACGCGGTGGTCAATTTTTTTTCAAAAATCGCCACAATGTTCCTCGATTTAAGCAGAATAACGAATAAAGAAAGGTAGTTGCTTAATTCTATAGTAATTTAACGATAGAAATTTGTTTTAGATCGATACTTTAATACCTAATTTATAAAAACAAATTAGAAATGTCAAAAATAAGAATTTATAACAAAACTTTATATAAACTAATTTGTAGATCTCTAAAATCTGTATATTTTGGTTTTTGTTTCATAAAAAAAATTTTAAAACTCAAAAAGATACAAATTTATTAATTTTTTCCTTATAGGAAAAAAAAATTCCATTAGACTGCGCTTTTGAGATGGTCAAATGAGAAGAACATAACCCACTTGATCAATGTCAGTCAGTGTCAATATAATCGAAAATGTGGTAAGTTTTTGTATTAATTATATAAATAAAATATTATTCTTCTTCTTCTAAACCGCGAAATATGAATAAAAATTATATAAAATCTGGCCAAGCAAAGTGTGGCAAACAGACCGACCGGATCCAGCTTTGCTTTTATACCTTTTATCCGCACCAATACATGCTAACATTCTACTTATCTTATTGAATTTAAAATGATTCTTTTCAACTTAAAAAACTGATGGTGGAAACATATTTATTGAGGGAAAAGTTTTAGTACGCATTGCGACCTCTAGTTTTTTAGTTGTTATTTTGAATCGATTTTATTATTTTTAACACCGAAATTTCTATTATATATATTGTATTACACATACAGGGTGTTTGCAAAGTAATGTATAAATTTGATAAAATTGTACTATTTGAATATATTTTTGAAAATCGCTTCTACCCGTCGATTGATTTAAAAAAATACCGCTTTTTGAAATAGTTTTATATTTTTTTAAGTTAATTTTTTTGTTATGACATTATCGATATTTTTTTTAAATGGCAACCCTAACTTTTTTCAGGAACGTGAATTTTTTATATATATTTCAAAAAGTAAGGTTGCATTTTATTAAGAAAAAATCATTGATCTTTGCATTTAAAAAATAAAATAATTTCAATAAAGGATATTTTTACCTAAAAAATCAAAACGCAATGTTTTCAAATAATTACTTTGTATAAACCGTAGGTAGCTATTATCAAAATATTATTTTTACACCCTGTATAGATTATGATACATTAAATTAATTAGGAATTAATTGATACCCGATTTTATCATGTTGTTGAGTTATTCTATAGTTTATTTAATTTTTAATTATTTTATGGCCAAAACAGTTTACTCATGCTGTTCTTGTATACCGTAATAGCTATCATAAAAATAAATTTCCCCCGAGAGTCGATTGTAATTTCTTAATTGAAGTATATCGATTAAAACAATTATTGATTTGTTAATGTATTTTTTGTAATTATATTGAGAATTATATTAAAATGATACATACTTTGGAAAGGGTAGGTTCTGCGGTTGCGATCGCCCCAAACCAGCTGGTTGAACAGAAGCCTCTTCTGCTGTAAACAGCTCAAATTCAGCTTCGAGTTTACCCTTGAAATTAATGGATTATTATTATTAATTTGATCAAAATATATGTCTTACGCTAAGAGTCCGTTTATTAGATCCTTTTGGCACTGATACAAATGGCCACCATCCTCTAGTTCTTTTAATTTTGAATAAATTAAACGTTGGTGCTCGTACATCTAACATTCTCAAAGAACACTTGCTAGACAATTTTGCTCCACGCGGCATTCGTATCAAATCTAACGATATTGAACCTTAAAATGCATTGCTATTATTTTTGCTGGCATTTTATTTGTGATTGCTTTTACCGAGAAAATCATCTGCTGAAAATATATCGTTGTCCCAGACTTGTACTTTTAATTTACATGGTACTTTCATTTCCGTTTCGTCAATATCGAATACTTTTTCTTTTTTCTTTATAATTATTTTATTTTCAGTTGATAGGTACTCAAATACAAATATGAAACGCCAATTGAAGTTGCCTTCGCCAGTTAATGAACGATAGTGAACGTCTGTCATTTGCGGTTGGTCAGCACGGCCCAACCATCTAAAATATAAATAAGAGAATATTAAACAAAAATGCACTGTGATGTATAATAACATTTTATATTTTAAAATTAATTGTTTGAATTTAGTTTTTGTCAATAATTTTATTTTACTTGATAAAATTGAACGATTGTCGGACTTTGCAAAAACTCTGCTAATCAGAACATCGTTTAGGGATCACACAGTTCCTATCATCAACACTAAAAATGCAACAACAATTACAAACAGAACACAATCAGAATAAATTAATTATTATTTTGTAATTGTTGTTGAGTTTTTAGTGCTGACAATAGGGGAACTGTGTACTCCCCAACGTTCACTGATGCTTTGATTAAAGTTTTTGCAAAGTTCAATAGCTTATTTTTTTTTAAATAATATAAAAAATATTATATTGCAAAGTCAGCAATTGGATGGGCGACCGTATAACCCCGCCTACCGGTACCAAATGTTTGCAAAAGTTAAGCAACGTTAAGCACAATCACCACTTGAATGGCTGACCGCATTGTTTTACCATTCGCCATTGAGAGACAATTAATGGCGCTCTAGATATTGGAGGTAAATTTCGAGAGTAACAAGCCTTAACTCGACACACATACCTACACATAAACACGGCTGAAGGACCTCGAGGTCGATAGCAAGTTGGGTAAAACCCAACAAATACTCGTATAAAAAATAAGAAGTCGAATTTAAATTTAATTGACATAGATTTTTTTATTCAAGGTCAAGTAATCGTAGTTGGGGACTATAATAATTGCATATTGCAAATGTACATATTAATAATACACGTTTACCCTTTTACGTAAATATCTGATTTTCTATCTCCAAAGAAATCATTTTCATTCAAAGTCACCTCTTCTGTATTCCAAATAATCATTCTCAATTCATACGCTATTGGTTTACGAGGTGCAATTTTTACTGTATACGGAGGAGGAAGATCGCCCGATGGAAATATATCGACCCACATTTGCAGCTTTCCCTATAATTAAAACAATTGCAATTACAAATACAAATAACAATTAATTTTATTACTTGTTCAATGCCAGGTTTTCCGGGATCATATAGTGATCTTGTTTCCACGTGTTCGGGAACTAGGTGACAACCAATTAGCGGAACTTCATTCCATCTATGTAAAACATGCAGAGCTAAAATTTCTCTATTTAATTTGATTTCATCTAAAAATAATATAAATCAAATGTTAGATGAATACTATTCTTATATAATGTCCAATTTTTTGTAATATTTTTTGAAATGTTAAACAATTCTAACTGAATATGAACAATAGAGTTAGTAACATAAA
The DNA here is from genome assembly GCA_030264575.1 of Tachinus sp. AB-2021. Classification (NCBI taxonomy): domain Eukaryota; kingdom Metazoa; phylum Arthropoda; class Insecta; order Coleoptera; family Staphylinidae; genus Tachinus; species Tachinus sp. AB-2021. The sequence goes on along the minus strand of JARJEC010071767.1, from coordinate 2,426 downwards.
TATTTTTAAATGATGCTAAATTAATTTACTATAAAATTAAGAATTGTTTATTGTTCTGTTTATTGTAGAAGTTGTTGAAATTCCATTCTAACTTAATCATTTAATTAAAGATAGTTTTGAAACTTATTATACATTATTGAAGATTCAATTTATTTAATAATTATTTACATTTGTTCTTATAGGCTATATAAAAAATCGCTAGCATTAATTAAATGAAGTAATTAATTAAACGGGAAATAATTACTTGCATTGTTCTGTTTAAATATAAATGTTATTCTATTAACTTACTTTCTTCCATGATCTCGTTTTGATCTGGTACGAATACTTGAGCGCCAATTCTAACTGCATCAATTGTATATTCAGGTTTATTGAGATTGTATCTTTGACAAAGTTTATCCAATATATCTGTAGGGTTTACTTGATCTCTCCAAGGCGTTGGGCCATTTCTATGAAAATATATTCTAATTTATTGTGACCAGTTATTTATATTATTTCAATCACTCTTTATATTCATATTGTAGTCCACAATGTGCTCGATGACGTGTATATAAACGGTTTTCAATATCTATTCTTGTTTCGCCGATTAGATCTTTTTGCGTTGCTCGATCCCAATCCCATACTGCGATTGTTATTGAATGATCTTTAGGAAACGTACCTCTCAGTTCAAATGCTCTGAAAATTATTAATAATTTATGATATTTTGTTGATGTTATGTATTTATTCAAATAGTTTTTATCTCTATTTATTATAAAATCAAATTTTTATATGTCAATAAAAACAAATAGAATGTAATATTATGTTTTTTTTAGATAATATACTTTTTTATTTCATTGACTATTCATTTAAAATTTACATTTTTTGATTATTTGTTATTAATTTGAATTATTTATTTATATTTATATCTTGTGCTTCAATAAGTGGCCATCAGTAACATACATATTATTAAGTGGCCGTTGAATGACTTGCGCATGGCAATACTTTTTGATTTTCTTCTATTCGCGAATCATGATGTTATCTGTCCTTGTCATTTTAAACCTAAATAGGGCCTTAGTTTCTGGTTTGAGAGTTTTATCTTCACGGACATTTTACACAGGCTAGCTGCGGCATTGCATGCTGTCGTCGGTCTCCCTCTCTCTTGCACTTTCCATCATCTTTTCCTTCTTTCTTTCTTCTTTCTTTTTTTCCCTTCCCTCCCCTCCATAGGAGGACAGAAAGAACCTCCTCCTTTGTTTTGCATTCTGTTAGTGTGTGTTCTGCGTCATCGTGCGTCTCCTCTTGACAAAATATACATCTATTTTCCATCTTATTTATTGATTCAAAATACTTTCCAAAAGCTCCATGCCTAGTTAGTATTTGCGTTTTGTAATAGCACGTTTCGGGTTTGTTCTTTACTCATTCTTTTATTTTCGGTATTAGTTCCCTTGTCCACTTCCCTATGCTTCTTTCATTTTACTGTCTTTGCCACTTTTCCATTGTTTTTTCTCTTGTTTGTTGTTTTGCTTCTTTTTTTATTAGTACCTTCATTTATGGTTTTCTTTATACCTATTCTTTCATCCACCATCATATTTGCTTGAAGTGCAGCGATTACTTCTACTGCCTCTCTCTATGACACCGCCCTGCAGGTTCTGCAGATGCGTAAGGAGCTTGCTGTCGTAGCTCTTTTAATTTTTTTCTATTCTTTTTTGTTTTTTAGTAATTTACTTTTTGCCGCCATTGCTATAAGCTTAATTGCTTCTTCTATTGGTCGTCTCTTGTTTGGCATTTTCATTTTTGTTTGTTCAATCCCTTTGCTTCAAGGATCACTCCAAAGTATTTGATTTTTCTCTATGTTTATTATTTGGTCCGCTACCTGTATTTTTCCAGTTAATCTGTTAGTCCTTTTGTCCATTGCCATGCTTCATCAGTTTTGCGCGATGCCAGATTTAATCGTTCATTTTTTATTTATGTCTTTATCATCCGCAAATGCAGCTATTGCCAACCCTAAAACGACATCACTACCAGATTATTATAGACTAGATTTCCCAGTTAATGCCCTAGTACAGAGCCCTAAGGTACTACTCGGGTCAGCTTATATTTTCCATTTCTACTCACTAAATTTTCTGAAGGTAATTCCAAAGTATGTTAATAGTTGTTTTTGATAGCTCTCTTTTATTTGCAGTTTCTATAATTGCTTTCCATTGGGAGTTATTAAACTATATTTATATCTATTGCTATTAAGACACAGTGTTGCTTTTTTTCATCTTCCTTTTCTTCTATCTCCTGTACTATTCTTCTCACAGTAACTTTTTCCATTATTTTTGCTATTGTATTTTTTTTTTAAGGACGTAGTGAGGTGTTGGCCTCAGCAAGTGGCCCTTAAGAATGACTTGCGCATGGTAGTACCCTCCGGTTTTCTTCACTGCGCAAGTCCTGCTGTTATTTGTCCT